>CM076581.1:1031550963-1031748262 GCA_034641835.2 Pinus albicaulis | reverse complement strand
TAGCAAAAGTTTTAAAATTATATTGCAACCATAAGAAAGAACAATCAGCCATCAATGACATCAATGGCTCAATGAATTGTGGAAATATTGAATGTGAATTAAACTATTGATTATACAACAATTAGGAATTTTTACTATAATATTGTAATTAATTTATTTTTATATATTATTTTGTCATCATTAATTATGTGAATCTTGGTTATCTTAGTTTATAAGAAAACTCCGGTTAATAACAATTCTCGTAATTTATATATAACACTTCCTTTTAGTTCAATGGAGAGTATAAGATATTTATAACACTTCCTTTTAGCTTAGTGGAAAGTATAAGATAGTTATGACTCATAACAAATTGCTGAGAAGTCGGCCAAGTCGTGTGGGCTCAAGAGAAATAATATACTCCACGGGAAAACATACTTGGAAAACATAAATTACAATAGAATATAGAGTATTAAAGGATGGTTTCAGAATTGCATAACCATCTTACTTGCCTCCCTGAAATATGAATGCCCAAATATAAAGGAAATTGAATGGACAATAACCTTCAAGTTGTCTTTTGATAGTTGGGAGGCCAAAGCATATCAGAAGGTATAAGATCACAGATTTCATGGCTAAGTCGGCCAAGCAATTTTGTCTCAACATTGTAGCAATAGAATTCAATATTTTTTAACGACGTCAATATTCAATATGGAAATAATACTCATACAATTGAAAAGAGCTACTCAATCTGACATGTTTCACTGTACATGAATAAACATATATTCATATATTATTGTATGATGTATGTATTTCAGAGAGAAATTTTGTAGATCAATATTTTCAATGAACTTTCCACCCATCAAAGGTTCTCCTTATTTCTCAACACTTCTTAATAGGAGAAAATAATAACAGCAGGGTTCATATATGATTACCTGGCATGTCAAATTACCAAAATTGGGCTATGTTACATTGCAAGTAATTAACAACACAACTGGGAGCGGGGAAGAAAACGAAGCTAGTAATTATTGATTTTATTACAAGGTTGGCTAAGATCTAAAGATTGAAAGTAATTTTTAAATAATTTATATTTTAGAATTTCTACAACAATTAGAAAAAAAAATCTCCAGCAACGCTCTAATACCTAATAAATTAATCTAATTGTATAAAAATCGGTATAACTTTGCAATTTAAGTGGACTCTCTCACTCTGGCAGTAGGGATGAGTTTAATAAAAACATGGGCTACAAAATTCTTATACTGAAAAATAAAAATCAAATAAAACTCTTACATTCAAAATAAAAATTATTACAAAAACATTGGGGCACAAAACTCTGCTACAAAAATTCAGACAAGGAATATGCTGGGCTGCAAAAATCTACATTCTTCTAATTTGATCTCATTCAAATTTGCATATTGAAAAATAATCATCTAGATACTGATAATTTGGCGTTTATTCAAATTTCTATGTTACAAAAGAATCATATAATATAGAATATAGAAACCCGATTGGATGAGAATGGCTTACTTGTAAAACCAGTCCAAAAAAAATCACATTAAAGGAAACGGTTGATGGTATCATATTCGACTAGACACACATCAAAAAGTAAAATTGAAGACTGAATGCGAAACCTATAATATGAAGTCCAGCCAGATTGAATTAAGAAGTGTTAAATGCCAGGACCTTTGCTAACACAGAACACATTGCATTACGAATTTTTCCCTTGTGAAAAACAAAGGAGGAGCAAGAGGAGAAATACCTGGTAATTCACTCGCTTGAAGTCACCGCAGATAATCACCAACAGCGCGGACAGAAGCAACCCTAGACCAGCAACAACACAGACACAGAAAAATGCGCGAAAAAACAGACACAGAAAAATGCGCGAACAAACAGATCAAAGAAAACACAGACGCGACAAACAAATAAACTTCGCGGGCGATATATTTATAAGAACTAGTTCAGCCGAACTATTTTAAGAGTAAAAGTTTGGCCGAACTTTTGTTGTCGGTTTTCCCATCTCCGGAAAAAATTATGTTTGCCCATGCCGTCAGTGTGCAGTCAATCTAAACAGAAGCATGAGTTCCGCTGAACTATCAAATAGTTCGGCCGAACTATTGCCGAAAAAAAAATTCCACCCCCGATTCTCACAAAAGTGTAACCCAGCTTCACATATCCGCCTGAATGTCTAAATAAAACTTCCACAAATATAGGAAGCATGGACATTATGCAAATGGATGTAGAAAGTATGAAGTCCTCCATGCATGAGAATGCACCAGATAATGAAGAGGATCTTTTTGAAACCTTCCAAGGAGATTAAGAAGCCTTTGAAAAGAAAAGAATTATTTAGAACCACCTATAAGTCAAAAGGTAAATGTTGTAAATATGTTATTAAGAGTAGTACTAACAATTCAGTGTCTATATAGATGATGGAGAAATTAAACCTTAACATCAAAATAAATCCTACTCCATATAAAGTGTCATGGTTGTAGAAAGGACACCGGATACTAGTCAATCAACAATGTGAAATTCTAGATTGGATGCTACTAAGATAAAGTACTTTTTGAAATCATGCCCATGGATGTATGTCATGTTCTATTAGGCACACCCTGACAATATGACATAAAAGTAATACATGATGGAAGAAGCAACGGATATAATTTTAAAAGGACAATGAGAAGCACACTTCGGATATAATTTTAAAAGGACAATGAGAAGCGCACTTTTCGACCATTAAAAGATGGAGCATTAGCAAAGATCATTAGTCAAGTGTTGTGATGAGTGAGAAGGATTTTTGAAACAGAAGAAAGAAGAGGAAATATTATATGCATTACCTAATAAGACAAAGACAACTGTTGAGGTCAATGATTTGCCTTTAGTAAATCATATTTTGTTAAATGAGCGTTATAATATGATGACTAATGAGTTTTCTAGTGAAATGTTGATGACAATAAGGATATATTATCCAATGATATCTATTGCAGAAGATCATTTTCAAAAAAGATTATGATGGAAGGAAATAGCGATGAAATTTTAATGTGTGAACAATAGAAAGATGAAGAGAAAGAGGTTGTCTTGAGATGTAACAAGGGGTTTTTGTATAATAAACCTCAAATTGATATTAGAAATAATATGACTAAAGATTGTTGTGAAGAGATTGTTTAAGAGGAAGTATTTGTGGAGGAAGTATTTTTGGGTTTGAAAAAGGATGAGCAGGAACAAGTGATACAAGTACAATTACATGAGGCACAAAATGAGATAGTGGAGTGTATATGTGTAGAAGAAAGGAAGGAAGGATAGAGGACTATGAAGACAACTTTGTTTCAAGTTGTACTGACAGTTATATATAGGGTAGTGATTTTGATGGTTGAGGATGGGCTTTAGAAGCTTAATGAACAAATTGTTTTCCTTAACATGTTTTCTTCATGTGCAAGTGAAATCAAAGAAGAGAAGAACATCTTGAAAAAAAAAATATGAAAAAAAATAAAGCATGAAAAGCCTTCAATTATGTAGATAAATTATGTTTTACCCAATTTCAAGAATAAATCAAGGTTTTAGATTTTAAAAAAATGGCTACAATTGAGAAGTAAACTAGGTCTACATCCAACAAACAGGCTTTGGTATCCAATAGGAAAATAATTGAACAGAAAACCATATGCACCCAAGTTATTTCATACTTTTAAATGAAGATGACAACAATGAAGAATTTATGGGCAAGAGTGCATGAATAATTTTGTTCCTCAGGGCTCTGATGCAAGAACATCCTACCTTATGAAAAAGATATATATTTAAATTCGTCAAAGTCTAAAAAGGATCTAAAAAATAGTGGATTATATAAAATTGTAGAAAAGAAATGTAATCAAAACTAGTTTTATTTGTTTAATAGATACTTAGGATAAATTTTTAAGTTTGAGAAATTTTCCCTCGACTTTCTTAAAAATATATATATATATATATAGAAGAGGAATTATCTCTTCAAAACTTTAAATCTTCCTTCCCCTAAAAACGAATAAAAAATATAGCTCATTTATTAAGAAAGAAAAATGAATCTCAAATCTTTTAATAAATAAAAAATAACTTTTTTATGAGTTTATCTGAGTTTAAGTTCTTTGTGGAATCAATCATACTTACAAATTATTAACTTTTGATATCACACAATATCATATGTTCCTTTCTTTGTTTCCTAAAGCGATTCCATTTGTTTTGTCTCTTTCTTAAGCTATTAAATTATATTATTTCCAATATATCATATGCATTATTAACCTATTAAATTATATTTTTTCCAATATATCATATGCATTTTTTATGACATTTTTCTGGTCAGCTATGATTATTAGGTTGCATAGCATGTGGTCTTCCGAGCTGCAGCTAAAATAAACTAAAAAAATATTTAGTTTCGAAATCTAAGAAATAATTGTATGGAATCACGGTTGTACACGTTTTTTTTTCATGATTTAAAATATAAATCTCATTTCATTTTAACCCATATACCACATATATAAATAAATAAATAAAACCAAGTTACATGTTCCAAATGAATGCATCTATGTAAATGGATCTCGTCAAAATGACAGGATCTTTATTATAATATTTTGTGATCATCAAAATGGTCACTTGTGTATGTACACTTGTTTAAAAAGATGTAGTTGTAAAAACATAATAATAAAGTTTGGTTTTAATATACATATAAAATATATGATCAAAAATCATATGTGATCTATATTAAAGAGCGGTTGTTCTTGTTTTCCGGAAGGGGGCCGTATCCATTTTAAATCATTTAAATAATGTATATTTCACATTCATATTTTTTTGTTTTAATATACATATAAAATATATGATAACAAATCCTATGTGATCCATATTAAAGAGTGGTTGTTCTTGTTTTCCGGAAGGGGCCGTACCCATTTTAAATAATGCATATTTCACATTCATATTTTTTATTTTGAAAATAAAAAATGAAATTAAAGGAACTTCTAATTTTAACAGTAAAGTGATAGACATAATTATGACCAAGTTTCTTCTTCTTGCAAGTAATTTTATAAGTTCTGTGGTGTGATTTTGTACTATATTTATTTAGTTGCTTAAAATAAAGTTGTTTAGAATAAAATGAATGGGTCAAAAAGTTGATAAGTAATACTTTTATAGTATTACAATAAATGAGTTGTTTTTAGTGTGATTTTTTGGAAATATTTTTGGTGGTTTTTCTCGGTTTAATTTCTCTAACATCTGGTAGGAATTCATTGAAATCATAAGCTTCATTGGTAACCCCTGCACAATAGAAGTGCCCTAGGGGATTTTTAGGGTGTTGAATCCATGTATACAGTTAAACAACTAGTTTAAATAACACAAATCAAGATTTCACCTCAAATTTTTCCGTCGGATTCTAGCTACTGAATCTCCAAAAAGTCGCACTAAAGACAACTCCTTACAAGAAATACCTAAAGTACTTTAATAATTGATATAAATGTATTAGATTATATTTAAGTTATATATATTTTTTATTTTAGGTTATATAAATGTATTAATTTATATTTAAGTTATAAATATTTTATTGTAAGTTAGCAAATTTTTAGAGGGAATATTTAATAGTTTTTTGAGAATTTTTATATTTTATTATTATATATGGATGTGATGTTTGGGTTTGTAGTTTTTTCAAAAAATTTGTGGTGAAATATGTTTATAATTTACAATTTCAAGGTTAAAGTAAGTATTCTTATGCTATTTTTTTAATTAAATTAAGTTTTTCCCCTATTGAAAGTATGGTTATGACTAGGTATATTATGTATAAGAAGAATTTAAACAACATGGAAGATAAGAGATTTCCTAAAATTGCTTTTAGCTCTAACAAAAATTAACACATATTACTTAAGTAAAGATAACATAAGGATGTCTAATCTTGGCTAGACCATTAAAGAATAAAGGAGGAGATCATTTTGCAAAATAAGAAAATTCTTATAAGCTTCATAATATTGGATGTTAGTCAATTCCCAAAATACCATGTGATGAAAGAATTTCTCACCTTTACGACACTAAAAAAATTAAAAATGAAAACACTCTCTTAAATTATCTAGCTTATACTCACATTCAATTTAAAATTCAAAATTTTATTGCACTATCAACTTTAACCTTTTAAGTTAAAACTATAATAGTCTTAAAATGATTTTCTTAATACTAAATATAAGAATTAAAATAAAATATAAATAAAACCAAATAATTTTATTTCATTTTTAATAATAATAAAAATATCATTATTTTTATAATTATAATTATTTATTTATTAATTTAAAAAAAAAATTAATACACTAAAAAATAAATAAATAAATAAATAGTAATAAATAATATTTTGTTAAATATAATCTCATTTTATCGCATCCTTTTACATTTAAAAAAAAAAACAATTTCATTTATTTTAACCTATGATGTTACTATTACAAACCAGAAATCCAATATAAAAAAAATATCAAAGAACTATTAACGAACATTTAATAACCCAAATCCAAATTTACTTAATAAAATTTGAGGCCAAGTTCACTTAATAAAATAACGACATCTGCAAACAAAAATTTTGAAGCCTACAATGACGTTACAAAAAATTTGAAGCCTACAATGATGTTCCATTCATACAAATTGTTTTATTTTACCATTAAGTTATTTTCTTGATAATATCTCTATTTAATTAGTAGATTCCTTACAGAAATACTTTTATAGGACAGCTTGGCAGATATTGTATACAACAGAGGAGTATAAACTAATTCAAATAAATGCATGTAATGCAGGTTTATTAAAAGCTTGCTTTAAGTTAAATTTTTATTTGATAGACAAATTTTTTGAAGCATATTTCAAGGGTCGCAATAAGATATTATGTATGACAACTCGAAGAGTGGAAACTACTTCAAATATATACATCTCCATGAAGACGTATTACAATTATAAATGAATGTTCTAAATCAAATTCATTTTAATATATTGAACTGGTTTGATAATAGGTTTTGTTGATTATGGATAAAGATTAATCTTTCAAAAATGGTGGAAAGTGACTTTAAAAAGCATATATATCATACTTTTTCAAATATATTATTTATTTATTTATTTAAATTATTTTTATTATTTAATTAATATATTTTATATTTTATTAATAAAATTTTATATTTTTCAAATATATTATTTATTTATTTATTTATGTAAACAGTTTTTATTATTTAATTAATATTTTTTTTATTTTATTAATAAAATTTGAAATTCATAACTCTTCCTTGTTTAATAAACATTTTTATATAACTAAAACAAATATAATATATTTTTTTGTAAATATGCTGTTATTTAATTTAAAAATAGCGAAAGCTCCCTCGTTCGACCAAGTCTTTCACATTCCACTTAATGTAACCCTTAACTAATCGTTGTTAAGGAGAGATTCTGAGTGTCGACTACACTTGAGGTCTTTCATTATCAATTTGACTTTAATAACCTTATGCTCCATATTGTAAATGTATTCATGTATATTTATAAATTCTTAGTTTTACATTGACTTGTTGAAGAAATTAATTGATTTATTATTATTATTATTTTTAGATATAATTTGATTTTGACTTGACATATTTAAATAAAGAATAAAACTATTGATACATTGTTTGTTCTCAAAGTTTATAAATAAAAAACAAAAAAAATGATAAAATACATATGATTGGTTAACATTTTTTTTGGTAAATTGATAGTGTCTTTTTATTCTTTCATTTTGAAAAAACAGCGAAATAAAAGTATTGGTATATTGTTTGTTCTCAAAATTCATTAAAAAAACAAAAAAATAATAATAAAATACATATAATTGGCTAACTTCTTCTTTTTTTTGTAAATTTGGTAGTGTCTCTCTATTCATTCATTTTGAAAAAACAGCAAGTTACATCATATAGTATTCTTGGTGGGCTCAACCTGCCTGAAGGAAACTAGGTCTCTTGGCCACCTCAATGAGTTATAAGCCAACCAAAACTTAAATTGTTTGATTCTATCCTTCCAATCCTTATATACTATAATGTCTTTTATCCCATAAAACTTACTACTATAAAAATAAATGTTAGCCGACCACATCAGATAACCAAAAACAAAATTAAGCAGTGGACCCTGTAGCTATTCATCAATAGATTGAACCAATGTCGGGTGTTTTTCACTCGACCCAGGCATGTCCACTTGATGAAAATTTTGGAGTTGTTTTCTGATTCAACTAGGATGCATATTTTGATGGTGAAGTTGTAGTTGGATGGCTTGAATGTCTCGGTGTATCTCTATAAGACTTGGTTCTGCCTTTGGGTTTCCCCCTGCTTCCTGTAGGCATAATGGCCTTCGTCATCAAGCATTTCATGGACTAGTATAGCTTAATCGATTGTTTGAACAGGGTCACTCGATCTCTAATATTCCTTGGGTCTGTGACAATAGGTTCCAATTCTTCATTCGAGTGGTTTTCCTCGACCTTTGTGTTCAGATATTTCTCCCATACATAAATCATAGATTTTACTTCAGTTGGAGTTTCGACCCCATATGCATGCAATAATTTTTTCATATTTTCTTGATCAGTTTCTCTTCCCCTTCAGTGTTGAGGGTTGCTTGTTGAAGCTCCCTTTTCCTTTCCTTTCTCTCTCGCGGGCTTGCCACCTCGTCCACCATTTCCTTTACCTGGATTTTCCTTAACCATTTTCCTTTTTCACTGACCACCCAGCAACTGTGAATCCACTTGAACCCGCACTGAATTGATCACCCTTCCTACAAAATCGAGAGACATATACAGTCTAGGCATACCTAGGGTTGTTAATCCCTCTCAGCCATATCCAAATTTCCCTCAAGACTTTCACCCAGGTTGACTCACATTCGGCCACCACCTTGATGCATAGTTTTCTCAGGTTATGAAGAGATTCATGTTGTCTAGCCGAAGCCTTTGGGGTTGCAGCAACCCTTTCATATATCAAAGCCCATATGTAGGACCATTCAAACCCCTGGTTGGTCTTACCACCCTCCACTCTTCGGGCCATCAGAAACCACAATTTAAATAATTTGTAGACTGTACTAGTAGATTTAGGGATAGTAACAGAATTGGAATACCAATACATGCCCATTTGGGCTAGAAATTTTCCACACCACAGGGAAATTGACTCAACATGGGCCAACATAGACAAACTAATCATTGATTCAGCAATCTGGTCGCTCAATTTCGATAAACCCTGCAACTCATTCACCCTACCCTCATATAGAACCTCCATTGCAACTATCAGAGGAGCTTGAGATACATACCTGGAACTTTGCAACTTAGTTGCTTGGTGTTCTTATTCTCTACCTTGCCCTCACACCAGCATTCCAGTCCAGGGGAAAATGCTCTCTGCAATCCACAACACCCAGGAATAAACCTTCATGAAACATTTCATGCAGTATTTTACCTCTCCACTTGTCCTCTTGTGTGACCCGCGCTCCCATCCACTGACATTCCTTTACTTCTCATCATGTTTGTATTAACTCCCTGCATGTGATGGTGTGGAGCGGGCCACCCACTAGCTGTGCCTCGTGTCCATTCAAGAATTTCCATGATTCACATGTGGATACTCCCTTGTGTTATCCTCCACAGTGTTCCAAGGTTGAGAATGAAAACCAATGGTGGGAACCTCAAACCACTTGGGATTTGGTAGCTAGCCCTACCAAATCATAGAGGTATCTCTCTGTGATCTTGCAGCCAAAATATGACTAAAGAAGGGTAAAGATATTAGGCTAGGTCTAAGCTCTAAGGTTTTGAAAATTTAGGGTTTTGTTGGACCAGGAGGGGCCAAGGAAACTAGGTCAGATCTAAAAGATTGCAGTTGCAGGGATATAAAGGAGCATAGCACGTATTTTCAATGGCACTTTAAGGTTATCAATTGTAGTGTAGGGTGGAAAATAAAAGGATCAAAATGAGCATGACAAGCATGAGTTCATTTATCAGAACATGAACGACGTAAACATGAATTCCTACCAAAACAGAGCATAAGTTTAAAGAATTAAGTTTAACATATTATAGGAAGATCATTGAAAATAATACATATATAAAGAAGATGAATCAATCATTCATAAAAGTGAATTACAGTAGAAAAACACTACCACAAAATCATACCACATGAATCCCTTTATAATCGCTACAACTGAACTTGTATTTCTACAAATATCAATTGTACACAAGACTCCTAGCCTTCTACTCTCTGATGTCCAATCTTGATTATGAATGAAAAGTAGATACATATAGACCAAAACCATATTCCCCTCCCTCAAGGGTCGAATCCCTCAATATAGTACCATTTTACACAAATTTCTCCAACTAAACCTAAGACTAGGGAGGTTAAAACAAACTCTCCTTTTAGCCTTTGACTGACCTACCCATCATAAATGATCCTCAAAATGACATCAAAATGAAATTTACAAACCTAATTACATTCATATACATCAGGTTAACTCAAAACAAGAAGAATTACATGATGACAAGCCAAATTTCACTGAAGAAACTCAAATATTTACCTCTAGGGAAAAGCGCAGTGCCAATAGGGAAAAGCATAGCACCATCTTGCAGGTAAATTTTGAATACCTTCCTAAGCTCCAAATGATGATCTGAAGGCACCATTGGAAATATTAGGATGTCTAGTTGTCCATACACTCCTTAAGAAAGAAACATGGCCTCTCCAAGGCTGAGAAAAATCATTCTCCCAAGGTCGCTCCAAAAGCACAACGCCTGGGTCAAAAATAAAGTGGTTTTTTAGCCTTTTTTTGCACTTTTATCCCAACATGTTTGCTGACAGGGAACAAAAAGTGGATAGCTGAGATATTCAGGTAAATATCTATCCATTGGTGTAGACTTTAGGTCATTTGGACCTCTAAGGGAAGCCAAAAAACACCAAAATTTCAAAATTTCACAAAATTTTCTCAAAATTTGTCCAAACTTGCCCCATAAAGTCAGGAGATGATATTTTAGGCAATGAGGGAGGCCTTAGCCAACAAATCAAGTTTTTCCTTCTCCTTTTTCTTCATTAGGGTTTTCCTCAATTTCTTCTTCAATTGCTTGATTCTGATTTAAGAGATCGTGTTCCTTGTGCAATAATGCATGGGCATGTGCCTTTGAAGATTATTGTTCCTATTAGCCTTCTCAAGAAGCTTCTCTAAGTGGAAATTGACCTTTTCAATCCAAAACTCCTTATCTTTCTCAATTTCTACAGAAATTCCTTCATCAAAGTCTTCTTGACCAAGTGGGGAGATGGTTCAGTTTGTTGCTCTTGATCCCTCTTGATACCTCTTGTTATTGGCCTCCTTGGTTTTACTTGCTCTTCCTAATCCTCAAGCTCATCAACATCAACCATTGATTTACCTTTTCCGCCATCCTTGTGAAAATCTACCTTGGGCTTGCTAAGAAAAAGTTGTTTGACCTGGATCCGTTTGTTCTCCTGTTGAAGGAATGTGATCATGAGGTTTGCCTTTGAAAAATTGTCATTTAGCTCTCTAATCTCAGCTTCTTTCTCTTTGATGATCTGCTCTGATGATTTTACCTCCTCATGCATCTCTATGTCAGTGATATGAGTGTCAATATGTACCAATTTTTATTCTTGCAATGGTGCCCCATGTTGATGTGTTGATGTCTCTTCAATTGTTGTAGGATGAGCCCTTTCCACACTACTCGAGAAAACATCAGTCTCTTTCCTCTAGTGATCAGGAGTTCATAAATTTTGCTCAAAATTGAAAATTATAAGATTGGTTTGAAACCAGGATGGTTGCATAGATCTCATCTTATTGATTCCGGCGCCATGAACGGTTCGAAAAACTAATGTCGTATGAAGGAGATATCGCGTTCTAATCGAATTCCCAAACAGCTAAATTTTGCGACAAGTTTGACTGGGATGCCCAGTCAACATGGAGGGTGCACAGTTAGCAAAAGGAATATTCCTTTCCTTAGAAGCAATCCTAGGCTGACAAGTGGCACGTTATGGTTCGTCGATGGGTTGTACGCTATTTTTTAGGAGCCAATGGAAAGGTGACATGTGGCCAGCCCTGAGGCCACCACGTGTCCCCTGGAAGGTGTAGTAAAATTTGATGGAGGTCCAGAGGGCTCAACGCCGTGACCTTCGGTAGAGCAACCACCCGTCACAACTATCTGCGTTACGCATTAAGACTTAACCTATAAGGGTCAATGTTTATATTTAAAGTTTAAAACATAGGCATGTGGGGGTTGGGACCGAAACTACCGGCAGTCCATTGAATATGGTCACATGACATTGTAACCATGGCATCAAACATTAATGCCAAAAACATTTTCCACAACTATTTCATATGTAAACCTTATCACATGCAAATTCTTCGGTGGTTTAAACTCTGACAGCTACGTTAACTCTGCTCCTAACTCCAGTGTCAAGGCTATAACCACTAGTTTAAGCGAAGTTCCACTCAGCATTTAATATCACTGCGGGTTTTGGGGGTTGGCATGTGGCCACCCCCTACCCTTAACATTTAATTTTACAGTTAGCGCTGGCAGAATTATAGCACACCCCTATTTTTATGCGAATTTGGCCAAATTTAACTCCAGTTAAGTGGAGTTCTCCATAATTAGTGGATTTTTTCTAGGAGTTACTGCGAAAATGAGTTGGAGGCTCAATTTTCTCCCATTCATAGTGAATGAAGAGTCATTCTAGACTAATTGGAGCATTTTGGAGCCATTGGTGCAAAGAAAATAGCCATTAGAGGTTTGTAAACACATTTATTTCAAAAAATTTGAGCATAACGAAAGATGGACATGTCATTGGGAGTTGGACTAGCAGATGTAACCCAGGAGGGGTGAACTGCTTCATCATGCCTGCTGTGTAAATGTTCTGTGTTGTTTTATTTCTCTATTTTACACTATTGTTCAGTGTTATTCACTCTTATTTCATGCTTATAATTCACTAAAATCACTTACAATTCATGGTTAAAATCCTTAATCCTTAAGCAAACTATGGAGACAAGTATGCACATGTTTTATAACTGAAAATATACTTAGCACAACAAAACTAATACATTCCTTTCAGATCATATTTGTATCAGAGCTAGAGTTTATTCTCTGGTGTTGTTTAATGCAAAGATTTGTTTAAATATTTTCAATTTTTAGATGCTTATTAGGCTCAAGCTCAAGAGAGCAGAAGGCACATTGGTGGAAGCAAGAGGGTCTCAAAGTAAGCCACACCAAAGGAGAGAAATATTGCCACAATCTCCACCACCTAGTTCACCTCCTAAGGAAGCAGAGGCAGCATTAAGCATGCCTTTAGGGGAAGAAGAAATCCATGAAGAAGTTGATCCCAAAGAGGAAGAAAGAGTGTTCAGAAAAGCATTCCTTGACATGACTGAGATGGTTAGAATCCTTTATCAGGAAAGGAATGAGAAACTAGAAGGAAAAGGATCAAAACTTCACAAGGAATGGCAGGGATCTTCAGGAGGTCACAATGATGAAGATAAGTCAAATAAGGGAAATGGAGGAAATGGAGGCAGTGGAAATTCACCATCCTCACCCTCATCATCATCATCCTCTACTTCATCTTCAGTACATCAACCACACAAGTCAAAGAATATTGGTAAAATTCCTTTTTTTAAACTTGATGTTAAGTTTGAATTGCCAATGTTTAATGGTGAAGTCAATGCAGAAAAGCTTGATAATTGGATTAGGCAATTGGAGGTCTATTTGAGAATCCAAAACCTTCAAGATGATGATACCAAAATCCAATTAGCTTCATTGAGAATGGAAGGTGTAGCACTTGTTGGGTGGGAAGCCAAGACAAAGGAGGAGATCAAGAAGCATGGTAAGATTATTCTACCATGGACTGATTTCATTACTGCAATAAAACAACAGTTTTATCCATTATCTCATATGCAGAAAGCCATAATGAACTGGCAAAACTTTAGGCAATTGAAGGGACAGAATGTGCAAGATTACACCCAAGAATTTAGGAGAAGAACTCTCTTATTAGGGTAGATTTGCAGAGCCAAGATATTTTTCTCAAGTACATAAGTGGCTTACGTAGCTACCTAAAACATACTATTCTCATGTTTAACCCTACAAGTCTACATGAAGTATGTGTTCAGGCCACACATCTTGAAGCTATAGAGAAAAACATTTCTGAAGAGGGTAGGAAGAAACCTTTTAAGGGGAAAAACAAAGAGATGACCTCAAAAGGTAAAAGAAAGAAGAATGCATCTGTTAAGAAAGAGGGAGAAAATTTGGTTTGTAAACATTGTTCTTCAAAAGAAGGCCATGATGAAAATCATCGTTGGAAATTACATCCTGAAAAGAGGCCCAAGAACTACAACAACAAATGGAAACAGAAAACTGCAGCTACAACTCAACATGATTTAGGAGAGGATTCAAGTGATGAATCTAAAATTAAAGCCATGGGATTGAAGAATATGAAGGGGAAAGAAATTGAAACTAAACCCAGTACTAGTACATCAAACTGTCAATACATGCTCCAAATGAAGAAGAAAGAATCGAACTGTTTCATGTGAGGGTCATATCCAAACATACTAAGATTGATACATTGTTTTAAACTGGGTCACAAGAAAACTTAATCTCTAAAGACTTGGTCAAGAAACTTAATCTTGAGGCTATACCACATCCAAAACCATATACACTTGGTTGGATTTGTAAGGATGTAAATTTACAGGTTTCAAAGAAGTGTATATTGCAATTTGCAATAACTGCACATTTTGTTGACACAGTTGAATTAGATGTGGTTCCACTTAACATAATAGGTATTGTGTTGGGGAGTCCTTGTATGACAGGAAAGAAATCTTCCATCGCCATGAGAAAAAATACCATTTATTAAAATATGGCAAGGAGTACATTGTTAGAGCACATCACAAGAAGACAAACATTGCTATGGTAAATGTTGGACAGGTATAGAGGCTGGTAAATTCAAGTAAGAATTTTGTTCTTCTAATGATTAAGCCTAAAGCTAATGTTAATCATGAATCATTTGAAGGTTGTGATCCTAAGTTGAAATCAGATTTATATGATGTAGTTGATGCACATCATGAGATGTTTTAGGAGCCAACAGGATTACCTCTAAAGAGGGAGATTCAACCTAAGATTCAGTTGCAGCAAGATTGTCCTCTTCCATACTTCAGCATGTATCGCATGTCGATAATGGAGAATGTTGAAATAAAGAGGCAAATCAAGGAGATGTTGGACAAAGGAATCATAAGGCCAAGCACTTCGCCATGCGGTTCAACCATAGTCTTGATTCCAAATAAAGATGGGACTTGGCGCATGTGTGTAGACTTTAGAGCTTTGAACAAGATAACGGTAAAGAATCAATACCCACTCCCAAGGATAGATGATTTACTTGATCAGCTGAAAGAAGAAAATTGTTTCACCTAGTTAGATTTATGAAGTGGATATCATCAAGTAAGAATTTCAGAAAGTGATGTATGGGAAAATGTGTTCAAAACCAAACAAGGACTCTTTAAGTGGTTGGTTATGCCATTTGGTTTGTGTAATGCACTGGAAAATTTCATGCGTGTTATGGATAGTGTTTTGTGTCCATTTCTTGATGACTTTGCGATTGTGTACTTAGATGACATATTGATTTTCAGCAAAACAAGAGAAGAACATGTCTTGCATGCGAATAGACTGCTTGATGTTTTGAAGAAAGAGAAATTGTTTCTTAAGATGTCAAAGTGTGAGTTTGGAAAGATTTCTTTGGTTTATTTGGGAACATTGTAGGAGGAGGCAATTTGAGAATTGATCCTTCTAATGGAAGCCATTGTGAATTGGCCCACACCTAAAACAGCAACTGAGGTAAGAATTTTCTTAGGTGCAACTCGGTATTGGAGAAAGTTTATTACTAACTTTTCTGCCATCGCAGCTCCTATGCATGCAGTGACAAGTGTGAATAAAGGCTTCCAATGGGGAGGCAAACAATAGTAATATTTTTAAGCTTTAAAAGACAATATTAGTTCAGCTCCAGTCCTTGCATTACTGAATTTGAGACATCCATTCGAGATACAAACTGATGCTAGTGATTATGCCATGGGCACAGTTCTTTTGCAGCATGGTAAGCCTATCGCTTTTCATTCTGAAACATTCAATGGTGATGTAACTAATTATCCTACATATGAAAAAGAACTGTATGCATTGGTACAAAGCGTTAAGAGGTGGAAACACTACTTGATGGGTAAAGAGACGATTATACATATCGATCACCAACCATTACAATACTTCCAGTCACAAACAAAATTGCAACAACCATGACATTCTAGGGGGATGGGATTTCTTCAACAGTTTCACTTGGTTATAAGGTACAAGAAAGGTATTTTCAATAAAGTTGGTGATATGCTTTCAAGACTAATTATTAGTGCATCTACTTTACTCAAAAATGATTCAATTGTACATGAGAGTTACATAGAACAATATGCACATGATTTTTATTTTCAAGATGTGTATGCTAGTTTGAGTGAAGGGAATCAAGTTGAAGAAAATGATTATCACAGTTATAACAATTTGTTGTTTCATTTGGGAAAGATGTGTATACCACAAGGAGAGAGGCTAAGTGTCATGAGACAAGCTCATTCATCTCTTATTGTTGGACACTTTGGGATAAGAAAAACAATGGCACATCTATAGAGGTATTGATATTGGTCTCGCATGGTAGATAGTGTGTCGTGTTTTATGAGAGGTTGTTCTATGTGTGAAACAATAAAGCCTAGTAATAGGAAGCTTGGGTTGTACACACCACTACCAACACCATCAAGGCCATGGGAGAGTGTCTCCATGGAATTTGTTGGAGGTCTACCTATGTCAAGAAAATAGCATGATTATCTTTATGTAGTTTTGGATAGATTCAGTAAAATGTGTATACTCATGTCATGTAATAAAACCATTACTGTTGAAAAAACTACTAAACTTTATTTTCAACATGTATGGTTTCATTATGGATTTCCAACTTCTATTGTTAGTGACAAGGATTCGAGGTTCATTAGGAATTTTTGGTCCAATCTTTGGAGTATGATGGACACAAAGTTGAAAAAGAGTAATGGTTTTCATCTGCAAACTGATGGACAAACCGAGGTGGTGAACAAAACCATTGTACACCTATTGAGAGGATATTGCAGCAAACATACTAATTTGTGGGATGAAAAAATGCATTACATTCAGCACGCTTACAACCGGGCAAAGCACTCTTCTACAAATACATCACCTTTTGAAGTATGCTTTGCATATTTTCCAAAATCCCCATTAGACTTCATATTTGGTAAGGATGTTGCAATTGATGGCCATAGTGATATTGACAAGGCTCGAAAGTTCATTGAGAAAACTCATATTATACATCAACAAGTTCAAGAACAGCTTGAGAAAAGTCATACAAAATATAAGGAGAGGCATGACAAACATAGAGTTGATCACAAGTTTCAAGAAGGAGATGAGGTATGGTTGCACAAAAGCAAAGAAAGGTTGCAAGGGGAAGGTAAAAAGCTCAAACCCATTTGCTATGGTCCATTCAAGATCATAAATCAAGTTGGTAATAATGCATTTCAACTTGACTTGCCTTCATATATGCAAATGTATTTAGTTGTTAATGTTGAAAACTTACGTTTGTATGAGCCACCTTTGATCAGTGATCAAGGAAGTGATGTTTAGCTACCTTCCATTGAAGATTTCTCACCATAATTTCTGGATGAACTCAAGGAAGATACAATTCTTGACAGGAGGACAAGAGCATCTAAGAGGGGAAGTGTTGACTACCTTCGAATTGTGCTCAAAGGTAGTAAGCCAAGCAAATAAAAGTGGATGGAGGTTGGAAAGGTGAGGGAGTTGTACCCTCATCTACTGAACAATTAATCAAGTCTTTTAGGGTCCAAAAGCTTCCCAATGGGGAGAAGTGATCATGAGTTCATAATTTTTTCTCAAAATTGAAAGTTATAGGGTTGGTTTGAAACTAGGATGGTTACGTGGATCTCGTCTTCCTGATTCCGGCGCCGTGAATGGTTCAAAAAACCAATGCCATATGAGGGAGATATCACATTTTGATCAAATTCCCAAATAGCTAAATTTTGCAACAGGTTTGACTGGGATGCCCAGTCATCATGGAGGGTGCACAGTGTCCCCGAGAAGGTGTAATAACATTTTATGGAGGTCTGCAGGGTTCGACCCCGTGAACTTCAGTAGAGCAACCACCCGCCACAATCGCCTGCACTACATATTAAGACTTAACCTAAAAGGGTTAATGTTTATATTTAAAGTTTAAAACATAGGCATGTGGGGGTTCGGACAGTCGGTGGTCCATTGAATATGGTCACATGACATTGTAACCATGGCGTCAAAAATTAAAGCCAACAACATTTTCCGCAATCGTTTCATATGCAAACCTTATCACATGCAAATTCTCCGATGGTATAAACTCTGACAGCTACGTTAACTCTGCTCTTAACTCTAGTTTCAAGGCTATAACCCTCAGTTTAAATGGAGTTCCGCTCGACATTTAATATCACCGCGGGTTTTGCGGGTTGGCATGTGGCCACCCCCTACCCTTAACATTTAATTTTACAGTTAGCGTTGGCAGAATTATAGCATGCCCCTATTTTTATATGGATTTTGCCAAATTTAACTCTATTTAAGTGAATTTCTCCATAATTAGTGGAGTTTTTCTAGGAGTTACTGGGAAAATGAGTTGGAGGCTAAATTGTCACCCATTCAGAGTGAATGAAGAGTCATTCTAGACTAATTGGAGCATTCTGGAATCATTGGTGCAAAGAAAATAGCCATTAGATGCCTGTAAATACATGTATTTACAAAATTTTGAGCATAATGAAATATGGACATGCCATTGGGAGCTGGACCAGCAGATGTCGCCCAGGAGGGGTGAACTGCTTCATCGTGCCTGTTGTGTAAATGTTATGTGGTGTTTTATTTCTCTATTTTACACTTCTGTTTAGTGTTATTTGCTCTTATTTCATGCTCATAATTCACTAAAATCACTTACAATTCATGGTTAAAATCTTCAATCCTTAAGCAAAGTATGGAGACAAGTATGCACTTGTTTTATAACTGAAAAGACACTTAGCACAAAAAAACTAATACAGTCCTTTCAGATCATCTAGTGTATGTCTTAGTCACCTCAACCCTAGGTGTTCTTGTGACAGATTGTCTTATAGAACCCACCTCTTGTTTCCTTGGTGAATTGAATGGTGAAGAATGACTGCCTGATTGAGTTGGAGTAGGCAAAAGAGCGGTTGAATGCATGAATCCAACCCAAGACAAGTTGATATGTGTGATCTGATTGCAGAAAATTGTTTTTCACCAAGCCATGATGGAACAAGCTAACATGATGATTTTTCCCTTTTCTATGTACCTTTTCATCCATTTTGACCAATCTTTTGTAGAGATAGTGAGGTAGGTTAAGAGCCTTAACACCAGTGAAATGCATCAGTAATATCACATGGTACTGATATAACCTTGAGAACCTACCCTCACATGTGAAATATTTCATGATAATATTCATGAGAGGGTCATACTTTTCAAGCAAGTGTTTGAATTGAAAAATGTGCTTTGGAGCAGCTTTGTAAGGAGGCTTTAAAAACATCTTGTAGTTTTCAATGTCTAGGTCTCTTCTTTTGAACCAAACCTCTCCATTGTTTGGGATTCCAATGGTTATGGCAATGGCCTCTAATAAAAGAGTAAACATAACCCTTGTAATGGTCACCTTATCCTTCCTCATACTATTGGCAAAGGTGCTTGTAAGTTTACCATTGAAACCAAGTTCTTCAATATTTTGGAAAAAAACTAGGCAACCTACATCTTGGAATGAATTCTTGAGAAATGGTGTAGCCATGATATCCTGTGTTGTCGTGGGTTCTATCTGATGATTTGAACTCCCTTATGCCTCCTTTTCTCAGTGATCTCTTAATCCATAGGAAACCCTAGCTCACTAGGAAGGGAAATTAGGGTTTTAGTGAAGGAAAATAGGGGATTTTGGCCAGTTATAGGAATGGAGGGGGATGAAGGGGTTTGAGGGTGTCTAAATTGCTTGTGTACTGCATCTTTTAAACATTATTACATATATTTACATCATGATAAAGATGAAAATACATTTCTTGAGATCGTTATAGATACTTTTTCCTATTACTACTCCTCGCAATGGTGAATTTGATGATGACATGACCTATTTTCATGATTTTGACGATTTGACCTAATAATGACACTAAATGAAATGATAACCTGAATGATGACCATACTGACCAAGACACTCCTTCAAAGAACAATGACCTGACCATGATGATGTTTATTGACCATGGATATGAAAAGTAGTAATGACCTAGGTAGACTAACAAATGATCAAATTTTATTTGGGAATTCATTTGAAACTATAAAATTTGACCTAAGACCTTATTAACAACTTGAAAGAGAACAATTTGATCACTGGTGACTAATAGGACTGACAGACACTAACACCTTGTGTCACACCTTGATCGGGGGCATATCGTTGGCTAACATTAAAAGATAACTTTAAAACAATTAATAATCCTAAAAAGATATGATGAGGTTTTATCTCATTCTATGAACTTGGCATAAGAACATTTACCAATTTAACTAATCATGATTTTTTATTTTTCTTTCTTAGGATAAATGTCTTAAATATAATGTTTTTTAAACCTAATTATTAGGTTTTTTACAAAACCCATAGTCGAAATTAACATTCACATGCCAATCCATATTGATATTTATTTCTATATATTTTTTCTTAAGCATGTAGTGAGGACAAGAACTAAGGTTATTACATTTTATTCGGGGGTTGGCATCAATGGAATACTAGGAAGATGTTTACAGGGTTGGCATCAATAGCATACCAGGAAGATGTTTACTTATATTGTTCTTGGTTTGGATTTTTTAAGATTTTTTTACTGAGTTTTGGATTTTTTTATAATTTTTTAGTGTATATTTTTTTGGTATTACATTATAGAGCAATGTCGATGTTTATTTGTGGTGTTATTATTATTTATCTCTGAAAACTTCTGTAAATAATATTTTTTTCATATTAAACTATAAAGTATCATTGGAGTTTGTTTTATAACCATTTTCTTCCAACATACTTTTATAAACTTTTCAATTTAGACCTTTCTCTAGATTTAGATCTCCCACTCAATGAGTTATTTTATTTCTATTATGGGAGTATCCTCTTATAGAAAATACATATCTATTCTAGCTTTACATGTTCCATCTAATCTCCCCATACAACAAGGATGAGACTATTTCATCGAATTTTAAATTACTTGCATTGCTACCTAAGGCAAAAATCAAACTATCCCACGAGTCAAGTAGAGGAAATAATAAACTAATGCACTTTTCTTCATCTTCATCCTCACGTTATATGGCTCCTTCACAGGAACAATTTGTTCACCATGGACTTAGATTAATACAAATACCCTAACTTTTTGCACAAATCCTTTGTTGTAGCTTCCTCTAAAACATTCAATAATGTTGAATTTGAGAGACTCAACCATATTGTGCTCTTTATCTTTTGACCCAACTTGTTCTAATATTTTTTGGACATCTTTTTTGGTGCAGTGGTCTGCAACAATCCTCTAATCTCTATTTACCAACAAATCTACCATTTTGACCTTCCACAAATCAAAACTATATCCATTAAATTTCTCGATCTCTGTCTTTGAACTAATTTTCATTTTCTTTTCACCATAAGAATCACTTCCACTGATCTTCCACTATAACAGGGTCTACCATAGGCTTGATCCAAACCCCTTAGCCACAAAGGCATCCCCTTGAAGCCAAAATCGCTCTAAATCCAAATGTAGGTTTTAACCCTCTATAGTTAATTCTTACAAATGGATTCTTAATAAAAGAGAAAGGATGCATTTGCAAACACACACATTAACACAGAGACTTTATCCTGGAAACATAAAACTGGGAAAACTAGCAAGATATTTTCAATATATATTCTTTTGTATATTATTACAATATAAAATATATCTTATGGCACCCATAAACCACCAACTGGAAAAACCATGGAAAACTAAAACTACAAAACCATGGAAAAAACACCAAGCACCACAAAACCAGTTTTACCAAAAATTGTGTGGCAAAAACCACCAAAAATTGACTAAAAAACCGCCCAAAATAAAATTTCAAGACTACTATCCTTGAACCCCCCAAACAGGGTGATTTGCCACTCGAACTATGCATCACACATTTTAAAGTGTGTGGGGATAGTCATGCAAAGAATATAATGCATGCCCAACATTGTCAAAATATAACTAAAATAAGAAAAATATTATTTACTCATCGAACTTGTAAAGGAGGATTGAACCATTTATCATAAAAACAAAAGAAAATTGAAATCTTATAAACAGAAAGTTCATATGATTAGTTATCAATTATAAATTAGGTATGAATATAATCGTTGTTATTAGTATATATGATATTGATAATATAAATATATCACCATAATTTACCCCCATGTGGATTTTGTTAGTCATCAGTATTTTTCACTTGTTGGTGATGACTAGTTGTAACAGCCAAGTTTTCTAGCAGCTAATCTAAAAAATTGTCAAATTTGCCAGCTAGAAAACACCCATAAAAATTTTTTCCCTCTTACCTTTTAGTCTGCCCATGACGAGATAAAACCTCATTATCAAGCCCCATCTAGCCTCATCCATACTAGTTTTCCCATTAGCTCCAAAGAAACAATCCAAATCTGTCCAAAGAAGTTTCCCCTAAGTTAGGTAGTGGCGCTTTCGGCATTCCTCCCTTGGAAAACCACTCTAAAGCCAAAGAAACTATACCTGCTATAGACCAGTCATAACAGACCTTCCCATTCTGCAAATAAAGTTGGTTACAACCCTAGGTCGCGCCACTAATAAACCCTCAAGTCTCAGCAATACATGTACCATAGGTCAAGCTGATTTTAGGTGTTTTTACAGTGTTTTAATGGATCTTTCAAGAACAGAGGTATACCAACATCCCAGAAGACAATATTTGGCTCCACATGAGAAGACAGCTGCTTCTCATGTGATTTTGAGCCTGGAATGCAGCTACAGGGCAAGGAATTCTTTCATTAAGCTCCTGCGATCATAGTCAAAGCATGGAAAGATAGTGAAAGGAAAAATAACATTGTTAATAGCTGATGAGATGGCATGACTGAAAAACCTCCTTCATCTATAAGCAGAGGGTTTTTGAATACTGAAGAACCTCCTTCATTTTATAAGCAGAGGGTTAAGAGCACCTCCTTCATCTATAAGCAGAGGGCTAGTAGATAAAGTTTGATTTTAAGAATTTGCACTGACTGAAGGACATTTTTTGGCATACAGTGAGACAACGACTAAGAGTTTCTGAAGTAAAAATGAATGTTAAAGGCAGAGGCAAAGCAATAGTGCTTTTAAAAATTGTTTATAGGAGTTTTCTCTGTTATTAAGTTACTATGTGAAGCTAGTGGGTTCATCATCAAGGAAGAAATATTATTAAGATAATGGGTGAAGGAGTCAAAGGGTCTTGGTCTCAAAATGACCTCTGCCATCATGTACAAGGGAAACCACTATCATTATGTTCATCGAACATTCCTCATTTAGTTGAGACAGAGGCTGAAAAGAAACCAGGCATTTGAAAAAGAAGGCCTCCTTTAGTTATGAGCAGAGGGACAGAGCAGTGATTAATTTTAGGGTTTTCACCGATTGAGAGACAAATGGTGAGAGAATTAGGAGACAGTTGAAAGCTTTTGTACAGAGAAATGATGTTAAAAACAAAGAAGAAAGAAGGGGTACTACTGTAATCTAAGAGGTTGATCTTATCTTTTATCAAAATTTCTTTCAAAAGCAGTCTAGAGCCCAAATAAAACAACTTTGCTAATGGTTGAGAGATGGGTCATGACACAGGCCAAAGAATGATAATTATTTTTCAAAAGGTCCTGCTCTTCCTATTTATGAAAAAATTCTTTCAAAAAACTCATCATAATAGATAAAGGCAATTTGAGTTTAGTTTTCCCAAAAAGCATTGCAAATAGATACACAGGGTCATAAAGGTGCAAGAAGGATTATGACATGTGTCTTTAATTCAGGAACAACATTCAAAACCATTGAAGCATGCCACTGCTACAAGTGAAGGTTTGTTCCTTATAAAAGAGGTCAAAGATACCTGGCTGTTGCTTTTTGAGTAAAGGAAAGATTGTTGAAAGAAAGTTCCCTTTTGATGGACAGAGGATAATAAAGCCTAGGTGAATAAAACTAGCCCTCACTCCCAGTCAAAGAGAAGCATCATTTGGAGAATACATCTACAGTCCTTCATGGGGGCTCAGAGCAGAATTTTCCTCCACAGTGCAGATATCAAAAAGGAAAACAATTTTTCATTCCGTAAATGAGAAGCAGTGAAAGGAATTGGCTCTTGAATGTTTTTCTTATCAGTGGATAGGTTCATATCAATTAAATCTGTTAAAGTAGCGTGAACATCCTTTTTTCCAACATTATTTAAAGTATGGGCCCCTTATAGCACATTCAAAATCAATTTGGTTTTGTGTTCAAATAAACAAAGGCAGTGGTTTTAAAGAAAGGAGCCTTCAAAACCCTCACAAGTCAAACTCAAGGGTAGTTTACTTTTTGCGTTCAAAAGAGAATAAGGAGACTGTTGCAAACCCTTTTGAATTTCTCAAAACGCAAAGCAACACTCCTCTTGCTGTTCATGAGACCGAAGAAGAAACGTTTGGGCAAATTCACAGATTTTTCAAGTGTTTTTTATTGCGCGGCGCCTTCAGGCAAAGTTTTTCCAAAGGGTTAAGTTGTTGCGCGGCACGCCTGTAGCGGCGCGCAGCGCACCTATAGGCACCTGTCACGACTGCCCATCAGTGACCCGACAACCTTCTATTGCACGGCGCCTTCCCTGTTGAACGTGTCACACACGTTTTAAATGCTCAAAACGCCTCCAAAATGCTTTGAAAGCTGCTCAAACTCCTCAAACAACGCCACCATCGATCTTCAAGGTATTTTGTTTCCTCCTTGCTCATTTCAAAACTGTTAAGTGGTGGAAAAAAGGATGAGACTCATGGTGTAAATCACAGTGTTGAATATTTTAAGGAGAGTTGTGTTTTATGTTTGAAACTCGAAATTGCTGTGGTTTTGTTTTCCCAAACCCTGACATAGTGAAAGTAGTGGATTCTTATTGATGTCTAAAGACCTAACAAACTGCCCTTAAAACAAGTTGAAAGGTGGAGGAAGTGTTTAAACAGAGAAAAAACAGGGTTTGAAAAGCAAAGCAGTGGGCCTAACTTCAGCAGCAGTGATCATCGTATAAGTGCCTTGTTGTTTCAAAAGTCATCTCTGTGGTGTAAAAAAGAAAAACCATTGTTTTCTCCTTTGTTCTATAAATCAGACTTTAGTGAGTAAAGCTATTAAATCAGTTTGGATGTGTTGCTTGCTTACCTGTGGGTGAGGAATAGTGAACAAAAGGAGTGTGTTTTGATTGAGAGGAGTACTTTGCCTCTGTCTAAATACTAGACTGCAAAGCTTACACCAAAACACCAAGAGCTTTGTGATCTTACCCAAACACAGAAAATCACTTAACTGTCTATACATTTTAGTTGACTGTGTGCTTGTTTTTTAAATTGTTTTTTGATTTGCATACAAAGGGGAAGAGCAATGTTTTGGAAGGAGTAGAGACCTGATATCACAGAAGCATCTCACACAGCATTTGAAACAAATTTGCCTTGTTCAAAAAAGTGATTTACAAAGAAGACAGAGTTGTTTTTGAGAGAAAATTTCAAAAAACCATTTCAGGTAGTTTGGTTTTGCAGAGAGCATCCGGAACAAGATGCCTCCCAGGCAGGATAGTAGGAGTGGATTGCATAAAAGATTTGAGCCTACTTCCACTGAAGAAGTGAATGCCCACCCATCAGTCTTGTTCAATTTCCATGAGGTCGGGTGTTTAGATTTTTGTCAAAGGGTGCAAGAGGTGAAGAGCTTTTCTCCTTTGACACACCTTTGCGCTTTGAGGTTTCGAGACAAGCATTTCTAGCTGGTAGGCCTTGACTTCAAATTTTCTCCAAGGTCCATCTCCAAGGCCACTAAAATCCCCTATATTGGTGAGAAATGGTTTAAACAAAGCCATTTGAACTTAGAAGATTACAAGCCCTTTCTAAAACCTGAACACAGAGATTCATGTCCTTCTATTTTCCCTTTCTCATATCTTTTAGCCAGCTACGCCCCTCTCATGAAGATTATCATGAATTACTTCACTTGTGAGGGAAGATTCTCCCGAATCTATGCCTATCACATTCGACTGCTCATGCATTTCACAAGGACTGAGCTGCTAAATCTTCCTTTCTTCTTGCACAAGAGCATTGAGAAAATGGCTTCCATTGTTCAGAAGAAGCCTCCTTCATATCAAATCACCTACCTCTTCCTTCACTCTCTCATCAAAATCATCATTCTTCATCAGCTTGAAAAGAGAGAGGTCTCTTGGGATAGTTTCATAATTCATCTGGATTTCTCCACTGTCCCTCTAGTCCATACATCCCCAACACCTCCTACTCATCATCCTTCACCTTCCTCTAGTAGACCCATTCCTAAAAAACTCAAGTTTACCACAGAGCAAGCAAAAGAGCCTGAAGAGGGAGAAGAGCATGACCATGATGATGAGGAAGATGATGAAGGGCAGCAGCATGAAGAACAGCAGACTGATGATGAAGGGCAGCAACATAAAGAACAACAAACTTATGATGAGGGTGAGACAGAGCAGCAAGGACAACCAAAGGAGACTGAACAAGAGTAGCATGAAAGTGATGAACAGGGGCAGTCAAAAGATGACACACAGTAGCTACATCATGATGAACATGGGCAGCCAAAAGAGACTAAACAGGGGCAGCATGAAATTGTTGGACAGGATTAGCATGAGAGTGTTGAACAGGAGCAGCATGAGAGTG
The DNA here is from genome assembly GCA_034641835.2 of Pinus albicaulis. NCBI lineage: Eukaryota > Viridiplantae > Streptophyta > Pinopsida > Pinales > Pinaceae > Pinus > Pinus albicaulis. The sequence goes on along the minus strand of CM076581.1, from coordinate 1,031,721,365 downwards.
ATAAACAAGGGTAGCCACAACATGTTACACATCAGCCACAGCATGAGGAACAATAGCCTCAAGAAGAAAAAGGGCAAAGTGACAAGGGTAAAGAACCCATGGAGCATGTGCTAGCTACCTCTACGAGGCAAGGGGCCATGCTCTCTTCTCTGAAAGTCGCCAAGCCCTGGACAGCAAAGAAAAGAGTGCCTAGAGTTGTCACTCCAAATGTGACAAGGGCCCTCCGAAGTAAAGGAAAATTGCCAAAGAAGCCCATGATTGATTTTACTAGGAGGAAGAGCACTATAATAACCACCCAAAGCAAAGGGAAGGGTAAGGAAGAAGGCAGTCATGAACAGGAGAGTGCATTCGACATCATCCAAATCAAAAGCCATGATAGTGATAATGAGGCCCGAATTCTAGAAAGCCTCTTGATCCATAGAGAAATCCAAATTGATGCATTGAAGGATGATCTTCATAGAGCTAGGAATTTCAATAAATTTTTGCAAATCCAAAATAAGCAAATGAGTGTCCATATGGATGTTTATGAGACACGGGCGACCAAGTACAAGAAGGAGGCCTCCAAAGCCCAAGTGAGGTTGGAAGAACTCATGGGTGAGTTCGATCAAAGTGAAGGCTAAGATCAGCCTAGGCGAAAGAGGCCAAGAACCATGGGGCTTAAAAAGGCCCTTGAGAAGCAAAAAGAAGAGGAAAATGCCCTTCTCCAATCTACCCCTCTCACTGCATTGTTCGAACAGGAGATAGAGAACAATAGGGAGGCATGGCTTGAGAGAGTCAATGACAACTTGGAGAAGAAATTGGAGAAGGAAAACAGGGATTTAGACCTTCAAAGGAGAATGACAGGGTATTATAAAAATTTAAATCAGTTTGCCTGGCGCAAGTTGAAGGATGCTCAAGAAAAGCTCAGGGAGGCTAAAGGGAAGCGCTCGGCACAGAAAGTGAGGAAAGATGCATCAGGACTTCAGATTTTGGCCTCTTCTTCACAACATGTTGCTGAGAACCCTTGAGGGTCATGCTAACCAATTTTGGGCAAATTTCGACATATTTTGGTTTTTTGTCATTTTTGGGTTTTTGGCCAAAACTCATGGGCTTCGCCATTTCAGTTTGGGGGATCATCAAAGGATGAGAATGGTATCATTGGATGCCATAATTTTAGGAACACATACTCAACGATTTTCAGGACATTTGAAGATCATTTTCTCCCCCAAAATGGCGGAAAATGCCCGCTTTTTCTACACTCTGCCCGGTCTATCAGCAAAGCTTATTTTCTGGTTTTTTATGCACATGCCTATTTTTGGAGTACTTCCAGGCATCAGATTGGGAAAATTCAAGTTGTTTCAGAAAGTAGACACTCATATATTTCCAACGAGCTATCATGATCCTCATTTTGACATCGGGAGGGCTGCCAAACGTTGCCGGCAAGTCAAAGGACTTTTTGCTGATGTATTTTTTTAGTATTTTTGTAAAAATTGAACCTTTAAAAACTGCTTTTTTGTCATGTGCGTTTAGCTATTTTTGCACATGAGAAGTTATGAAAAGTCAATTTATTTCCCTTTTTTAGCATTTTTTAGATATTTTGTGCCTTGGGCTTTGCAAAGCCTCAAGGACAAGATTAGATATTTTGGATAGGCCAATGAGATTGCAAATTGAACTAAGAGGTTTTCCTCACTTGGGCCTATATATTCCAAATGCTTTCATTCTAAACAAGGCTGAACTTGATGAAAAGAAGCAATATATGGTCATATAAGCTTTGGAAGAAATACTTGTCTCATGCTTTTGGATAGTCTCTTGGATGTTCTTGGATGATTAAAGAGGATTGTTGTTGGATTCCATGACTTGGTAGAATGGTATAGTGTCTTTCTCTTTGTTTTGTTTCCTATTTTTCATTCATAAATCCATGTTCTTGCTTGCTATAAGACAATAGAGAACAAATTTGAGACATGCCCTTGGAGACACCTAAAATTTCTTGTTTCTTCATAGCTTCCATGTTTTCTTCATTCTTAGTCACATTAAAGAATTCTTGATTGCTTTTTAATAACTTAAGGATATTGTTGCTTGTTTCATTCATGGTTTTATGTATGCTAAGTATGATTTACGGTATGCCCTGCTTACTCATGGCTAGCCATAGCTCCATCCATGAAATTTCTCTTTGACTGATTAGATTGTCATTTGTTGAACCAAGGAGGTCTTGTTCTGATCTTGCCCTTTGCCTAAGACTATGTAATCTTGTTTTCAAAGTGCCCAATAACTTGAAGTACTCTGTTTAGGCATTTCAGCATAGTGATTTGAGTTGTTTGTCTGTCTTAAGTGTATTTCCCCAAATTCTGATAGCCATTTCCCAAAGTTAGAGAGTTATATATCTCTATGCATGGCTTGAATGTTTATTTCTATGCATTGATTAGCTTATAGTTACATTTCTCATGATTAATGGTTTTCCCTACCATGTTTATGTCAGCTATTAAACTATTTATGCTTGGAATCCTTTGTTATTCACCAACTTGATGTCCATCTTACTCCATTTTTCCCAAAGATCCATTTTACCCCGAATCAAATCGGCCCTTCAATAGCCTTATATCACCATCTGATAGCTTTCTTGACCTTTTCGACCCCATAGCCCAGTTGATCTGACATCTCTTTACCTATCTTATATCTTTGATCAGTTTCATCCCTCACAACCTAAAAACCAAAACCAAAAAACCTACTTCATAACTAGCCTAAAATCAGAACACAATAAACAAACACACATACATCCCTTACACGAGTAGAGAGAGCCCTCTCTGAGTCTAGGAAGGCTATGTCCTTGGGCTCCAAATATTGGTTTGATGTTACACTATCATTTGGCTTGCCAATCAGCCAAATCACGGGACCCTAACATAATGGCGATCACGGTGGACTTTGAGTCAAAACATCGTAGGTATCCCTTAAGAACTCTAAAAATCTCAGTCAAACTTAGAAGAGTAGAATCTGGTTGTCTCACCATCCTAGAAAAATGATGACTCAGCTGTAGGACACTTTTACAAACCTTAGGACTACATAAAAAACTCAGAAAAACCCCAAAAAATTCCCTTAGATTGGTTTTTGTTAGTACTGGTGGTGGACCATAGCTACATCTTTACAAAAACAACCAAGTTCCACCTAGCGACTCCACTAGCCTCCAGTAGGCCTAAAAATTCCATAAAAAACCAAAAATTCATAAACCATACCTTTCTGCTAACTCATCCTTCCAAAAACTTAAACTTAGGGTGGAAACTCTGTAATCAGTGACAAACTAAGTATAACTTAGTGATTCAGAAAACCTCACCTAAACATAGGAGATAAGCAGAAGCCTTCTTGCCAAGACAACCATTAGCTTGTCCATACAGCCTAGCAAACTATTGAAACCAAGTGAATCACTCTTCTTTGCAAGTTTCCATCTCAAAGTTTGCTATAAAAAAAATTCCCAAAGCATCTTTGATAGTGTTGGTGGTGGACCATAGTTCTCATAGAAATCCACCTGGCGACTCCACTATTCCATCCTTTTATTTTTGACCATCCTTCACATTAGTAAAACCTTAGAGAGGCCATCCATCCAAAACATTCACAAATACCATCCTCTCTAAACTATAGACCCGAAATCTGGCTTCACAAAGAATCAGCACTAGAGCTCATCCAGACCCAAATCCCCCTATCATAGTAGATGACCCAAAGAGGATTCTGTGGCAAGCTTCTGAAACTGGAAATTTAGCTACCAATAGGTCCATCCATAAAACAAAATCAGTACCCGAACATCTCACTACCTTACCGGATTCCCCCTTTGACTTAGAATTAACAAGAACCCTTTTTAGAAGCAAGTCACAAAGTAAGATAGACTTTGACGATCTTGAGCCCCTAGATCTGCCACAGAATCATAGTACAGAAGCCTCACCTACCACACCTCCCGACTTTCAGCTTCTCCATCACTTTTGCTCCTACCACCCCAGATCTGCTCAAAACCAGTTCACTAGTCCAAGTACATCTGCCACACCTATCCAAATCACTACTTTTCAAACCACCTCAGCTCATCCCACAAGCCCTCATCTTGTACATCACCCATTAGCTCCCGTCATGGCAGCTTGGTACGCACCCTTGGTGTTGCCACAGCCTTTGGCTCCCTTACAAAATGACTATTAAGCCAAAATCCCACACTTTACCGGAGACGATACTACCACAGCTCAACAGCATGTAGATAGGATTAGCGATGCCTTTGAATACATGGAAATAGAAGACGAGACCATCAGAATGAGGATGTTCGCCCAAAGCCAGGGCGGGGAACCCAAAAAATGGTTTAAGAGCTTAACTCCAAACAACATCCACAACCTCCCAGAAATCTACCAAACCTTCATAAACAAGTGGGAAATCCGAAAGAACCCCATTCAAATCCTGACAGAATATAACAATCTAAAACTGGAAAATGGGGAAAGTGTCCAAGGATACTACACTAGGTTCAACAGTGTGTATAATGCCCTCCCACCTCACTTCAAACCCCCACTTGGTTCAGCCTTGGAAAAGTTTCCCGAGGGTTCTAACCCAGACATGACTTATCAGCTAAGAGACAAGGACCCCCCTACCCTAGAAGAAATGCAAAAAGTAGCCATAAGGGCAGAAGCCAACTTAGCCAAAAAAAGAGCTAGGACTAGATCAGAAAGGAAAGTCACCTACCGAGATGAAGTCTCCACTTCAGCTCCTCCCTTAGATCCTAGAATAGATGACTTAGTTAGGTCCTTGGCCAAAATGTGGGAAAAGATAAGTGAGAAGACCCCTCTTAGGGACAACCAGCCAAACCCTCCAAACAGAAACCAAAACCAAAATGTTAGGAGGGAACAACCTCAAAACAAACCAAGGGAAAATGACCAACAAATTAGGCCACCATTTAATGAAAATTATGTGGAAGAAGATGATAGGGATACAAAACCCATTTATGAAAATCACTTGAACCTCATAGGGTCTGATAATGAGAGTGAGGTGTACCTCACAGAAGAAGAACAAGCATTCTTCTCTCTGAATCAGGATGAAACCAACTATGAAGATCCAGAGGATCCTGCCATAGATTTTCAGAATGCCATCATAGAAGCTCACCGGAAATATGACCTTAGAAGCAGAAAAAATCAAGACAACTCCAAGAAAGGTAGCTCAGACACTGCTAAAACCCCTGATACCATCCTTAAAAAAGCAGTGAACAACAACAAAATCATGGTCGGAAAGAATGACAAAAACAAAGATAGAGTTACCCAAACTAGTCCTGACTCAGATGCTCCTAGTACTTCCACAAAGATTCCCGAGGTGGTTGTGTCAAACAAAATCCTGAAACAGAGCCAACAAACTCAGAACATAGAGAAAGTCATGGCTAAAAAAGTTGAAGCAAACATGTCTAAACTATAGCTACCTTTTAGTTTTGAGGGTGAAATTGCCAAAATAAAGATCACCATGCCTCTTACCAAGCTCATCACCCAAAACTCTTACAAATCCCAAGTGTTAAAGGTCCTGAATATAGGAAATCATGCCAACACCCTTAATCTAGCTGATGACACTTCTGAAGTGTTGTTTGGTCCGAAAATAGAAGGGAAATTCCAAGAGGGAACCACTCTTCCCTTTTACATCAGTCTGAATATCCATAACCAGATCCTTCACAATGCCATGCTAGACTCCGGCGCCTCGCATAATCTTATGCTGAAGGTTGTAATGGAAAGATTAGGCCTAGAAATCACAAGACCATACAAAGACTTATATTCATTTGATTCTAGTAGAGTCAAATGTCTAGGCTTGATCAAAGATCTTTGTTTTAGTTTGGCCCAAATACCTGCAAAACATCTAATCATGGACATAATGGTAGCAGACATTCCCCCCAATTACAGAATGCTTCTATCCAGATCTTGGGGAGCCAAGCTCCAAGGGAACATTCAACTTGATATGTCCTATGCCACTATTCCTGTGTTTGACCAAACAAGAATACTCTATCGAAAGTCACACATGAAATACATGATCAGTAGCCAAGAGAGGCCAGATAATATCCCAATGTATTCCTTGCATTCCGACCTGAACTCTTTTATTCTGCACACTGATGAGGACATTGAAGAATAGTTAGAAGAAATTGAAACAAACTTAGACCCACCAAATTAGCTGCCCCTAGTTCTCTATGATGAACTAGACACTCAAAACTACCATGATCATGAACAGCTATGTCTTGAGGAAAGTAAGTATGTTCCTTTTGAAATAGGAATAGAGGAAGAAGCACAAACCATTATGTACTATCAAGCGAATTGCTCGAACCTTAGTCAAACATCAGCAGTAACATCAGGAAAATTTTTCAGAACAAAGGCATTAGAAGACTTACATATCACAAACCTTTTCAGAACTCAGGAGCAGGGAAGCTTAATGTTTTTACCATACCTCAAGGATTTACCATCACATAACTATTCCACTGCAAGGGAAACCTCGACTATGGCCATAACAGCTCAAAATCTAGAAAAAGAGTCTGATAAGCTTCCTATGAGCAAAGATGATAACTGTAGTCCAAGTATACCTGAGTTACTTGAACTGGCTAATATTTTGTCATTACACCAAAGACTTAGAACTGCAAGGATTGGCAATCTCATGCAAAATACTTCTTCATACAGAGAAAATAGTGAGAAACACTATGTCACTACCGTAACTCCAAGAAACAACTTCGACAAAAGGAAATATAACAATCTGAACCAATCAGTAATAATCAAAGATAAACTAGCTAGTCATAGGATTTGTTTTGAGTTTAGAAGCTCCAAAACACATCCTTGTAACATAAATTTTATCCTTCCTGCCCAAGACCATGATATACCAATGATAAGTTTTTTTAATCATATGTCTTTGCAAGATGATGTTTCAGGTTATATCCAAATGATTCCCTTGCAAAGTAGACAGCTCAAAGATTTTTTTCAGTATGCTGGAAGTAGTTCCAGTTTTAGACTCAGAATCGCAAAATCACCGGATACAAAAAATATGTTCCTAAAAGCCATGTTTCCAGTCCTGAATTTCTGCATTTTAACATACCTTGATGATGTCATTATTTATTTCAAAAATGACAAAGAATATATGCATTACTTAAAGAAGATGTATAGTAAAGGAAGGAGCGGAAATCAGAGGTATAAAGAGGTACAGTGGGAAGATATGGGTTCATTCAGAGATTCTTGCATGAATCCTTATGTCATGCTGGAAAGAGAAAATTTTCCAAATTTCTCTTTTCAAGAGTTGAATGGACCAAGAGTGGTAGGAAATCCCTATGAGGATAAGATGCTTAATTTTCTCCATTTCCAAGATTTCTGAGTTTAAAACATTTTCAATCATTGTATATACCTCCTTCATTTTATAAGCAGACGGTTAAGAGCGCCTCCTTCATCTATAAGTAGAGGGCCAGTAGATAAATTTTGATTTTAAGAATTTGCACTCACTGAAGGACATTTTTTGGCATACAGTGAGACAACGACTAAGATTTACTGAAGTAAAAATGAATGTTAAAGGCAGAGGCAAAGCAGTAGTTCTTTTAAAAATTGTTTACAGGAGTTTTCTCTATTATTAAGTTACTATGTGAAGCTAGTGGGTTCATCATCAAGGAAGAAATATTATTAAGATAATAACTGAAGGAGTCAAAGGGTCTTGGTCTCAAAATGACCTCTGCCATCATGTACAAGGGAAACCACTATCATTATGTTCGTCGAACATTCCTAATTTAGTTGAGACAGAGGCTGAAAAGAAACCAGGCATTTGACAAAGAAGGCCTCCTTCAGTTATGAGCAGAGGGCCAGAGCAGTGATTAATTTTAGGGTTTTCACTGATTGAGAGACAAATGGTGAGAGAAGTAGGAGACAGTTGAAAGCTTCTGTACAAAGAAATGATGTTAAAAAAAAACAATAAAGCAAGGGTATTACTGTAATCCAAGAGGTTGATCTTATCTTTTATCAGAATTTCTTTCAAAAGCAGTCTGGAGCCCAAATAAAACAACTTTTTTGATGGTTGAGAGATGGGTCATGACACAGGCCAAAGAATGATAATTGTTTTTCAAAAGGTCCTGCTCTTCCTATTTATGAAAAATTTCTTTCAAAAAACTCATCATAATAGATAAAGGCAATTTGTGTTTAGTTTTCCCAAAAAGCATTGCAAATAGATACACAGGGTCATAAAGGTGCAAGAAGGATTATGACATGTGTCTTTAATTCAGGAACAACATTCAAAACCATTGAAGCATGCCACTGCTACAAGTGAAGGTTTGCTCCTTATAAAAGAGGTCAAAGATACCTGGCTATTTCTTTTTGATTAAAGGAAAGATTGTTGAAAGAAAGTTCCCTTTTGATGGACAGAGGATAATAAAGCCTAGGTGAATAAAACTAGCCCTCACTCCCAGTCAAAGAGAAGCATCATTTGGAGAATACATCTACAGTCCTTCATGGGGGCTCAGAGCAGAATTTTCCTCCACAGTGTAGATATCAAAAATGAAAACAATTTTTCATTCCGTAAATGAGAAACAGTGAAAGGAGTTGGCTCTTGAATGTTTTTCTTATCAGTGGATAGGTTCATATCTATTAAAGTTGTTAAAGTAGCGTGCACATCCTTTTTGCCAACATTATTTAAAGTATGGGCCCCTTATAGCACATTCAAAATCAATTTGGTTTTGTGTTCAAATAAACAAAGGCAGTGGGTTTAAAGAAAGGAGCCTTCAAAACCCTCACAAGTCAAACTCAAGGGTAGTTGGCTTTTTGCGTTCAAAAGAGAATAAGGAGACCGTTGCAAACCCTTTTGAATTTCTCAAAATGCAAAGCAACACTCCTCTTGCTGGTCACGAGACCAGAGAAGAAACGTTCGGGCAAATTCACAAATTTTTCAAGTGTTTTTTACTGTGCAGCGCGCCTATAGAGTTGCACGGCGCGTTCAGGTGGATTTTTTCCAAAGGGTTACATTGTTTCGCGGCACACCTATAGCGGCACGCGGCGCACCTGTAGGCGCTAGTCACAATTTCCTGTCAGTGACCCGACAACCTTCTATTGCGTGGCGCCTTCCCTGTTGAACATGTTGCGCACGTTTTAAACGCTCAAAACGCCTCCAAAATGATTTGAAAGTTTCTCAAGCTCCTCAAACAACGCCACCATCGATCTTCAAGGTATTTCGTTGCCTCCTTGCTCATTTTAAAACTGTTAAGTAGTGGCAAAAAGGATGAGACTCATGGTGTAAATCACAGTGTTGAATATTTTAAGGAGAGTTTTGTTTTATGTTTGAAACTCGAAATTGTTGTGGTTTTGTTTTCCCAAACCCTAACATAGTGAAAGTAGTGGATTCTTATTGATGTCTAAAGACCTAAAAAACTGCCCTCAAAACAAGTTGAAAGGTGGAGGCAGTGTTTAAACAGAGAAAAAACAGGGTTTGAAAAGAAAAGCAGTGGACCTAACTTCAAGAGCAGTGATAATTGTATAAGTGCCTTGTTGTTTCAAAAGTCATCTCTGTGGTGTAAAAAAGAAAAACCATTGTTCTCTCCTTTGTTATATAAAGAAGACTTTAGAGAGTAAAGCAGTTAAATCAGTTTGGAGGTGTTGATTTTTACCTGTGGGTGAGGAATAGTGAACACAAGGAGGGTGTTTTCATTGAGAGGAGTACTTTGCCTCTGTCTAAATACTAGACTACCTAGCTTACACCAAAACACCAAGAGCTCTGTGATCTTACCCAAACACCGAAAATCACTTAACTATCTATACATTTTAGTTGACTGTGTGCTTGTTTTTTAAATTGTTTGTTGATTGGCATACAAAGGGGAAGAGCAGTGTTTTGGAAGGAGCAGAGACTTGATATCACAAAAGCATCACACACAGCATTTGAAACAAATTTTCCTTGATCAAAACAGTGATTTACAAAGAAGACAGAGTTGTGTTTGAGAGAACATTTCAAAAAACCATTTGAGGAAGTTTGGTCTTGTAGAGAGCATCCGGAACAAGATGTCTCCCAGGCAGGATAGTAGGAGTGGATTGCATAAAAGATTTGAGCCTACTTCCACTGAAGAAGTGAATGCCCACCCATCAGTCTTGTTCAATTTCCATGAGGTCGGGTGTTTATATTTTTGTCAAAGGGTGCAAGAGGTGAAGAGATTTTATCCTTTGACACACCTTTGCGCTTTGAGGTTTCGAGACAAGCATTTCTAGCTAGCAGGCCTTGACTTCAAATTTTCTCCAAGGTCCATCTCCAAGGCCACTAAAATCCCCTATATTGGTGAGAAATGGTTTAAACAAAGCCATTTGGACTTAGAAGATTACAATCCCTTTCTAAAACCTGAACACAAAGATTCATGTCCTTCTATTTTCCCTTTCTCATATCTTTTAGCCATCTACGCCCCTCTCATGAAGATTATCATGAAGTACTTCACTTGTGAGGGAATATTCTCCCGAATCTATGCCTATCACATTCAACTACTCATGCATTTCAGAAGGACCAAGCTACTAAATCTTCCTTTCTTCTTGCACAAGAGCATTGAGAAAATGGCTTCCACTGTTCAGCAGAAGCCTCCTTCACAGCAAATTGCCTACCTATTCCATCACTCTCTCATCAAAATCATCATTCCTCATCAGCTTGAAAAGAGAGAGGTCTCTTGGGATACTTTCATCATTCATCCCGATTTCTCCACTGTCCCTCCATTCCATACATCCCCTACACCTCCTACTCATCATCCTTCACCTTCCTCTAGCAGGCCCATTCCTAAAAAACTCAAGTTTACCACAAAGCAAGCAGAAGAGCCTGAAGAGGGAGAAGAGCATGACCATGATGATGAGGAAGATGATGAAGGGTAGCAACATGAAGAACAGAAGAATGATGATGAAGGGCAGCAGCATAAAGAATAGCAGACTTATGATGAGGGCGAGACAGAGTAGCAAGGACAGCCAAAGGAGACTGAACAAGAGCAGCCTGAAAGTGATGAACAGGGGCAATCAAAATATGACACACAGCAGCTACATCATGATGAACAGGGGCAGCTAAAAGAGACTAAATAGGGGCAGCATGAAATTGTTGAACATGAGTAGCATGAGAGTGTTGAACAGGAGTAGCATGAGAGTGATAAATAAGGGTAGCCACAGCATGTTACACATCAACCACAGCATGAGGAACAGCAGCCTCAAGAAGAAAAAGGGCAAAGTGACAAGGGTAAAGAACGCATGGAGCATGTGCTAGCTGCCTCTCCGAGGGAAGGGGCTATTCTCTCTTCTCCGAAAGTCGCCAAGCCCCGGAAAGCAAAGAAAAGAGTGCTTAGAGTTGTCACTCCAAATGTGACAAGGGCCCTCCGAAGTAAAGGAAAATTGCCAAAGAAGCCCATGATTGATTTGCCGAGGAGGAAGAGCACTAGAATAGCCACCCAAAGCAAAGGGAAGGGTAAGGAAGAAGGCAGTCATGAACAGGAGAGTGCATTCGACATCATCCAAATCCAAAGCGATGATAGTGATAATGAGGCTCGGATTCTAGAAAGCCTCTTGATCCATAGAGAAAGCCAAATTGATGCATTGAAGGATGATCTTCATAGAGCTAGGAATTTCAATAAATTTTTGCAAATCCAAAATAAGCAAATGAGTGTCCATATGGTTGTTTATGAGACACGGGCGACCAAGTACAAGAAGGAGGCCTCCAAATCCCAAGTGAGGTTGGAAGAACTCATGGGTGAGTTCGATGAAAGTGAAGGCAAATATCAGCCTAGGCGAAAGAGGCCAAGAACCATGGGGCTTAAAAAGGCCCTTGAGAAGCAAAAAGAAGAGGAAAATGCCCTTCTCCAATCTACCCCTCTCACTGCATTGTTCGAACAGGAGATAGAGAAAAATAGGGAGGCATGGCTTGAGAGAGTCAATGACCACTTGGAGAAGAAATTGGAGAAGGAAAACAGGGATTTAGACTTTCAAAGGAGAATGACGGGGCATTATAAAAAGTTAAATCAGTTTTCCCGGCGCAAGTTGAAGGTTGCTCAAGAAAAGCTCAAGGAGGCTAAAGGGAAGCGCCCAGCACAGAAAGTGAGGAAAGACATATCAGGACTTCAGATTTTGGCCTCTTCTTCAAAACATGTTGCTGAGAACCCTTGAGGGTCATGCTGACCAATTTTGGGCAAATTTCGATATATTTTGGTTTTTTGTCATTTTTGGGTTTTCGGTCAAAACTCATGGGCTTCGCCATTTCAGTTTGGGGGATGATCAAAGGATGAGAATGGTATCATTGGATGCCATAATTTTAGGAGCACATACTCATTGATTTTTAGGACTTTTGAAGATCATTTTATCTCCTAAAATGGCAGAAAATGCCCGCTTTTTCTACACTCTGCCCGGTCTATTAGCAAATCTTATTTTCTAGTTTTTTACACATAGGCCTATTTTTGGAGGAGTTCTAGGCATCAGATTGGGAAAATTCAATTTGTTCCAGAAAGTAGACACTCATAGCTTTCCAAAGAGCTATCATCAGCCTCATTTTGACATCGGGAAGGCTGCCAAAAGTTGTCGGCAAGTCAGGGGACCTTTTGCTGATGTATTTTTTGAGTATTTTTGTAAATTTTGAACCTTTAAAAACTGCTTTTTCCTCATGTGCGTTTCGCTATTTTTGCACATGAGAAGTTATGAAAAGTCAATTTATTTCCCTTTTTTAGCATTTTTTAGATATTTTATGAGATATTTTGTGCCTTGGGCTTTGCAAAGCCTCAAGGTCAAGATTAGATATTTTGGATAGGCCAATGAGATTGCAAATTGAACTAAGAGGTTTTCCTCACTTGGGCCTATATATTCCAAATGCTTTCATTGTAAAAAAGGCTGAACTTGATGAAAAGAAGCAATATATGGTCATATAAGCTTTGGAAGAAATACTTGTCTCATGCTTTTGGATAGTCTCTTGGATGTTCTTGGATGATGAAAGAGGATTATTGTTGGATTCCATGACTTGGTAGAATGGTATAGTGTCTCTCTCTTTGTTTTGTTTCCTAGTTTTCATTCATAAATCCATGTTCTTGCTTGATATAGGACAGTAGAGAACAAATTTGAGGCATGCCCTTGGAGGCACCTCAAATTTCCTGTTTCTTCATAGCTTCCATGTTTTCTTCATTCTTAGTCACATTAAAGAATTCTTGATTTCTCTTTGATAACTTAAGGATATTGTTGCTTGTTTCATTCATGGTTTTATGCATGCTAAGTATGATTTATGGTATGCCTTGCTTACTCATGGCTAGCCATAGCTCCATCCATGAAATTTCTCTTTGACTGATTAGATTGTCATTTGTTGAACCAAGGAGGTCTTGTTCTGATCTTGCCCTTTGCCTAAGACTATGCAATCTTGTTTTTCAAAGTGCCCAATAACTTGAAGTACTGTGTTTAGGAGTTCCGACATAGTGATTTGAGTTGTTTGTCTGTCTTAAGTGTATTTCCCCAAAGTCTGATAGCCATTTCCCAAAGTTAGAGAGTTATATATCTCTATGCATGGCTTGAATGTTTATTTCTATGTATTGATTAGCTTATAGTTACATTTCTCATGATTAATGGTTTGCCCTACCATGTTTATGTCAGCTATTAAACTAGTTATGCTTGGAATCCTTTGTTATTCACAAACTTGATGTCCATCTTAATCCATTTTTCCCAAATATCCATTTTACCTCGAATCAAATCGGCCCTTCAATAGCCTTGTATCACCATCTGATAGCTTTCTTAACCTTTTCGACCCCATAGCCCAGTTGATCTGACATCTCTTTACCTATCTTATATCTTTGATCAGTTTCATCCCTCACAACCTAAAAACCAAAACCAAAAAACCTACTTCATAACTAGCCTAAAATCAGAACACAATAAGAAAACACACAGACATCCCTTACACAAGTAGAGAGAGCCCTCTCTAAGTCCAGGAAGGCTAGATCCTTGGGCTCCAAAGATTGGTTTGATGTTACACTGTCATTTGGCTTGCCAATCAGCCAAATCATGGGACCCTAATAGATTTGAACTTGTGACATGTTAGGTAGAAACTGTTATAGCATCATTTTTCACCCTCATGTGATTCATGATTACCTTTGTGGCCTTGGGCATCCATTCCCACAGACTTGAATAAAAGTTCACTAAAAAACAGTGTTTAAAATCCCATACGCGGGTATGCCCAGACTTTTCCGCGTGTATACGTGAATCCATATATACTTTTCTGCGTATGCCATTAAAATCATTAGAAATATATATATATAATTCCCTATTTTCGAGGTTGGGTTGATGGTTACTCCAGTAGTGCAACCACCCCAGCACGTGGCCAACTGTTTCCAACAGATTGAAACTACTTTGAGGAGTATAAAAGCCCCTCACATGCATGGCCTAAGGGAGAGAGAGAAATTTATAGATATTATACTCTGTTGGAACCCCAATTCAAGTCTGATTTCCCGTGCCTCCTGCACTTTCCCAGATTTTTACAGGAAACCCTTGTTTCCTGGAGATGTTCATCAGTTTATATGTCATTTCATGTGCACAAGTTTTGAAAGTATCTTAGTGAGGCAAGGGCGGGACGAATCTGAACGACGGTCTGTTCAAAGATCATGGAAGGATTCAGGTGATCTCTCCACTTTTTATTACTGTACATGCTGTTCATAATGAAGAAGAACCATCTTGTTCCTGAATTCACGTGTTAATATCTACTTACATATGTGAAAAGATTATTAATTAAGCATTTATTATTGTTTATATGATGTTTCACATGGATTACACTGACATTTAGGAGAAATATATGCTGTACAACTAGATTTCCGTGCACGTTCTTTCTTGATTTCCAGGTTTAAGAGGAAGAAGGGTTGCTGGGGGTTTGGACCCTGTGGGATCTACATCAAATGTAGGATTACGGGTGAGTTCTACTATCGATGTTATCTAGTTTTTAGCATACAAGTGTGGTTGTGTGATTCCTTCTTGAATAGCATGCTCTGATCTGTGGAGGTTTTGACCCAACAAACCTCTAGGCAGTTATTTCCTGAAACAGAACTGGCGACTCCATTAGGGATCGCATTCTTGTGATTCCCTTTTTGGGTGGTTTCAGCTGTTTTAAAGGTTTCCAACAGTTTTAATCATCATTTCCAATCCAGTTAACTTTTTCTTAGTCAGACTAAAGGCCTGGTTCTTTATCCAGGCTTGATCTTTTTTATTTTTCATTATTTTATTTTCCATACGTGAGTTTGCCTACACACAGTTGCATATACACGCAGTTTTTTTCAAAGGAAGTCGCATATACGCGGGTTTCCTTTGACACAGTTGCATATGCACGCTTGTTGCAAAACTACTAAGTAGCGTATGCCTGGGCAAATTTTGAAATTTTTGATTTCTTGACTTTTTGGTCTTGTCTGCCTGTGGAGACCTATTCCTGCAATGTCCTTTTAGTCTTTGGATTGTGTTGAAAGTGGTTATTGGTCTTTTTCTCTCTTATTTGGTTGAAAATTGGCTCATTTGGCAAATCTTGTTTTTTTAGTGCTTGCATTTCTGGTTCGAGTACCATGATCTCTTTCTGGGGATTCTTGGTTGTTCTGCTTCATGAGGACAGAGAGCTTCTGCTCATATGCTTTTTCCTAACTTTATGTCTTGCTTTGCACTTTGATTTTTTCCTGCTTTTCAGTCGGTTTTCTTGATTTCATTTGACTAGGTCTTGTTGCAATTTTTGAAGAGTCATTCTTGGTTCTTTGAAGTTTTTGGTTGCTGTAAGTTTGTGCTATTCTTCTAGGCTGAATTACTGAGTTTCTTGTCTTCCTTTTGCTCGTGTGAATCTTGCTACTAAGTGGCCCTATAAGATTTAGAGCATTTTTTGGAGTTTTGCTTGAAATTCGGAGATTGTTTGGCTTGGTAATTGGATAGTTGTTTTGGTCTCTTTGAAGTCTTCTTTTTATAAAATCCAAAAGCTCAAAAAACATTTTGTTTTGTCATTTGCTTTTGTTTTGCATTTTTGTTTTCATTTCTTTTCATATTTTGAAGCTTTGTTGAGATTTCTTCCCTTCGTTTTTTGACTTGATTTGGGAAAGGAATTTGCATTGGTTTCTTTCTCTTATTTCGAGCATATTGTGGTGTCTTTATACTGAGAGTTTCTGATTTTGAAACTAGCTTTGTGGACAACAGGAAAAGTGATAGAACTGAGGGATTCTTGGGAAATTTCTCTTTGATTTGTTATTTTTGCATCTTAGAATTGGCATACTCTTAGTAATTTTCATTAGCTGCACTTAAGCATTTGTAGTCTTTTTCATAGATTTTGCGAGTGTGAGTTTAATATCTGGAAAAAATATATATATATAGTCTCGTAGAACCCGTGTAGAAATTTCTTTTCAGCGAAAGGCAAATACTGCATCTGCATGTGTTTGGTTTTCATTAATTTCTTTTCTGCGTCATAAAACATCATGAGTTTCATTTCCATATCCCCTTGACTTAATATAACAACCAACTAAAATAAGCGCTATAATTTAAAAATAGCTAGCAATTTTTTTAAGTGTCATACACCAACTAGCTAGGTTGTAGGGTCTTGGATTAGGTGAGTGGAGAGTTAACTCTCCAAGGCCGCTCAAACTAAAACATAGAAGTTTATTAATTGAGTGAAATCCAACTCCGTTAGGTGGACCGGGAAAGCTCTCCTCTAGAGAGTCAAGCGCGAGGGGAAGTGAAGGTCGAGACGAGAGATACCCCCTCTCTGATTTACTGGATCTTGCCTTAAGACCGTTCCGCCTGGCTTCTGACACGGATTAGTGCCCATAGTTTCCATTCCTAGGTTCCACACAGGTGACTGCGGGGGGGAATACCCGTGGTACCTAAGGCAGACGTCGTATCACTTTCAGCAGTACTTCTGGAGGGTGCCCCGACGAGCTTGGGTACTTGCACCAGCAAAGGCTGTTGTTATGAGGTCGGCGTAACTATTTCTGATACCTTTGCTAGTAGGCCTGGGTCGTAATTATCCCAGACTACTTTCGGGAGGTCCTATTTTTCGCTTTCTTGTATTTTGGTGTCCGGTCCTAATCACCCAGAGTGGAAATACCTGAAGGCTGCTTGCTTGGTTGCATCTTAGGGATTTTTTGTAGTGAGTGCTCTTTGCTCCTAGCTTGCCTAGCTTTATACTTTTTTGAGTCTAATTAATCTATTAAATTGGCTGATCAAGCGCCTCGTCGATCGAGGAGAGTTCGGGGGTTATCTCCCGAAACTGTTGAGCCTTCTTCAAGAAGGCGTAGGAGTAATATAGCAGGTGAATATCACCTAGTGGTATCTGACGCAGTGGAGAGAGATCCTCTGTTAGGGCTTGAATTTCCTGCAGTTAGTTCTGGTGTTGGTTCCAAGAGGAGCACTCCGCTCATCTCAAGAGTCTTGTTTCCACGAGAAGCAGGAGAAGAAGTAGAAGTAGAGGAAGTATCTCAATCTTCTGAGTCACTTCCATCTCCTCTTCTTCCTGATTATCCGTTTGTTGTTGAGTACAACAAACCTGAGTCTGCAAGACCAGAAAGTTTTTATCCATCTCATTCATACCTTTCGATGGCCACGACTGGGAACGCGGCTTCGGCTATGAGTGCTGCAGGCATTCAGACTCCTGCTTCAGTAGAAGGAGGAGACACAATTGCTATATCTACAATTGCTTCTAGTACTGCTGTGTTTGGCTCTAGTTCCACCCAAGCACAAGCTTCTCAATCTGGTCCCTTTTTTTTTGGAATTCCCACTAGTGGGATTCCTTCGTTTTCCTTTTCCACTGCTATAGCTGCATCTACACCCATGTCTTCCATGGCTAGTGGGTCAGCTTCTTTTCAAGGGTTCCCCTTCAGAAGTGGGCATATTCCTAGTTAGAATCCTTCCTTAGGGTCTTTTCCTTTTACTTCATAGACTCAGAGTTTTAACCCTTGGTTTGGAGATCAGAGTTCGACTACCTTTACCGGTTGGAACCCTATATTTACAACAGTGGGGGCAGGGAATCAGTTTCTCGCTGGTCAACAAGGGAATGTTTCTTTCCCTTCATCAAGTGCTTATCAGATTTTTTCCCCTCTATCTAACGCTTGGAACCCCTATCAGGGGCTTTCCTCTTCATTCATTAGTTCGGGGGGGAACTGGTCTGGTCTTTGGTAACTCTACGTTGGGAGGGGGTCCTTCTCCGAATGCTGGGTCTCTTGGCCCAACATTTTCTACAAGTTCTTTCTGGCAACCTGGTGCCTCATCAAATCCAGGTTATTCTTTTCAGAATGTAGGGAATTCATCCCACCAAGGATGGAATCCTCTGGCTCCTCCTCGTTTACCTTTTCTGGCAACTTTAAACTTGCCATATTTGTCGAAATTGATGAATGATCCGATCCGATATAGTCCGGGGTGGCCTCTGGTTCCTACCAACCTACCTTCAGACATTCCAAAGTTTGAAGGCAAGAATGGCGAGGACCCGGCTGACCATATCACCACTTTCCATCTATGGTGTTCATCTAACTCCCTGATCGAGGATTCTATTAGGTTGAGTTTGTTTCAACGCACCTTGACTGGAAACTCTTCCAAGTGGTATATTGAGTTAACTGGGAGCAGTTTTTCTACTTTTGGGGATCTAGCTACTACATTTCTAAATCATTTCCAGTTGCCTGTCCGTTATGATGCCAGGACTGAACTCCTAGCTAATTTTAAGTTGGATGACGCAACCCACATTTCTGACCATATTCAGGAATGGCGGAGAAGGAAGAGGCTTATCAAAGCTCATATTCCAGGAGAATTCCTTTTGGAATGGTTTTTGAAATCCTTGCAGTCAGATATTTCTAAGGATGTATCCCTTTCCGGGGTATTTTCTGAAGAGCAGGCTATTTTTAGGGCCCAACAGCTTGAATTGATATATTCTCAGTCTGGTGTCTTCATAAATATTTGCCTAATTCTCCTCGCTCCAAATTAGACTTGTCCAAGACTAAACCCGGTCCTCATGGTGATGGACTTATTGGGTCGATCAATAGCGGTGCAGCTAACCTGCTTAGTAAATTGTAGCAATTGTCTATACAATCTGCTCCTTCTGGTCAGGTTGTGCCTGCTGAGTCATCACTTTCTCAATCTTTGTCGGTAAATGTCGTTCAAAATTCTAACCCCAAAGAAAATCAACAATCCGAAGGGAAGAAGAAGGGACAGAATAATAAGAAAAAGGGAAAGAATGGGAAGGGTAATGCAAATAAATCCAACGAGCATGTTGGTGAGGGCCCAAAGGATAAAAATAAAGTGAAGTTTACATGCAAGTTATGTGTTGGAGACCATCTTACTCACCTTTGCCCTAAAATTTAGGATGCGTAGTGCTTGTTAGCTCAGCAGGGTTCTTCCAGTTCCCAGGCTGTGTTGACAAACCCTTTTCCCCAAGGGCAACAGCTAGTTGTTGGCACGAATCAAAATACTGGGGCTTCCTCTGGGGGCACCTAGGAATGGGAAAAACCATCAAACATATACATGATGAGTGCTCACACGGATATCGCCACGAGATCCCGTGATTATGGCGAAGAAGAATCTTCGAAAGCCAAGTGTGCTCCCAATGGTACTAAGCCACTCCATATTACGAGGCCCACTGTTGAGCCTATACCTCGGATGCCAAAAGCATCTACTAAGCATACGACGATTAATCCAAATGGCAGGGCTGCCCAGAACTACTCTATTGTGGAAGATCTGGCGCAAAGTCCTTGTGCCATGTCGGCTCTTGAGGTGCTCCAGTCTTGTCCGGCTCAGCGCAGTGCTCTGCTCACTACTATAGGGGCTGTCGATCCAAAGAAATCTCTTGTGATTACATTCAATATGTCTAATTTTAAAAAGAGACTCCCCCATCATATGGCTTTCCATATCAAATCATCGTACCGGAAATTCAATATTTTTCGAACGGTCGTTGATGAGGGTGCTTCCACATGTGTGATGTTTCTCGCATGCTGGAAGGGAATTGGATCTCCCGCAGATGTTCCATCTGCTACTCTTCTGACTGTGTTTGATGGTCATTCTCACAGACCGCATGGTATTTTCCCAGGTTTGCCTATCTGTGTTGGGGGCAAAACTGTAAATATAGAGGTTGAGATAGTGGATGCAAGCTTGGACTACAACCTTCTGTTGGGGCGAAACTGGATTTATGAGACGGATGCAATTGAATCCTCATTATTCAGAGTTATTTGTTTCCCTCACGAAAGGAGGATTGTTACAGTGGACCGACTGGACTGTTCTCCTGTAGACCCGAATGCATCTACTGACTCAACTATTCCAAATGTAGATAATTCCAAGCCGCCTGTTGAGAATTTAGGGGTTGGAATGTATTCTTCATTGATGGGTTCTTTTGATATTCCACCTCCTACCATTCATATAAATGCAATTTCATCCTCCAGGGCTCCTGTTCGAAGAGAGTTCTTCAGAACTCATTATTTTTCAGATCCTTGGACCTTGCCTTCCCTTACCTCCACATTAGCGGAAGGTCAAGTGGGTGGAATGGCATTTTCGATGTCTGCAGCTGAGATTGCTTATCAATATGTTGTTGAATCTGCAGAGTCCATTCCAGCTCCTCTTTCTCCGGAGGAGTTGGATGGCGATGTGGCTCCAGCTTGGTCACTTAGTTCTTCTTCCGCCCAGGATTGCCTTGATACCATTCTTCCATCTGAAGAGGCCATCCTGGAAGCTATGACTGGTATAGATAGACCGTGGGATGATTTGCATCATCAGTCTTACTTTTTACCTAAATTGAGCGAAGTTGAAACAAGTTTTCCAATTCCTTTGTCTCTTGGTCCTGTTCACCCAGTCCTGAACCCTTTAGCACCAACACAGGTATATGCTGAAGGGAACATGGTTGTGATTTCTCCGACTATCTCGGTGAACATTTCCAGGGATCCCAATGTTATTGAGAATGTCTTCATCGGAGCTAAATGTTCCCCTGAAGAGATTCAGATTTACACCGATCTCTTTAAAGAGTTTAGGGATGTATTTGCTTGGTCTTATGAGAAAATTCCTGGTATAGATCCATCTATTTTCTAGCATGAGATCAAGACTTACGAAAATGCTAAGCCTGTGAGGCAAAAACTTCGTCCGATCAATCCTAGGAAGGATGCAGCTATCAAAGCCGAGGTGGAGAAGCTGCTCGAGGCGGGATTTATTTACCATGTCCCATTGATGGAGTGGGTTTCGAATCCTGTTCCTATAGATAAAAAACAAGGAACTATTCGAGTTCGCATTGATTTCAGAGACCTTAGTAAAGCATGTCCGAAAGATAATTACCCCACACCATTTATTGATCAGATCATCGATGAGTGTGCTGGTAATGAGATTTTCTCCTTCATGGATGGTTTCTCCGGATATAATCAGATTACTATGCGTCCTGAAGATCAGCATAAGACTGCCTTTATTTTTCCCTAGGGTACTTTTGCTTACAAGAAGATGCCTTTTGGTCTTAAAAATGTTGGAGCTACGTTTCAGCGGGCCATATCATATGCCTTCCACGACATCAAACATATTATCGAGGCGTATTTGGATGATTTAGCTACTCATTATTGAAATAGAATGGATCATCCTGCTCACCTCCGTCAAGTATTTGAACGATGTCGTTTCTACAAGATTAGGTTGAATCCGAACAAGTGTGTTTTCGCGGTTACATCCGGTCGGTTATTGGGATTCATTTTGTCTTCAGAAGGGATTAGGGTATATCCCTTCAAGGTTGAGGCAATACTTCGGTTGCCTCCCACGTCCTCTATTCGTCAACTTCAAATTCTACAAGGAAAAGCTCATTTTCTTCGGAGATTTATCGTAAATTATGCTGAAGTTACCAAAGGATTTATGAGATTTTTGAAGAAGGGAGTTCCATTCTTTTGGGATGACTTCGCTCAGCGCTCATTCGATGCTTTGAAAAAAACATTGACCTCTGCTCCTTTATTGAGTCCACCTGATTATAGTAGGGATTTCCTTTTGTATCTTGTAGCAGCAGAATTTACCATTGGTATGGTTTTGGTTCAGGAAGACGATGCTCTGGCAGAGCATGTTATATACTATCTTAGTCGAGGCTTGGTAGGACCTGAACTCCGGTATACTCCGATAGAAAAGCTGGCTTTAGCAGCTATTCATGTTGTACAGTGACTCAGACATTATATTCTTCTACGAAAGACTTATGTTTTGGTAGCCGCCAATCCATTTCAGTTTGTTCTTAGTAGGCGAGTGATTGGGGGCAAATACTATAGATGGATTGTGATTTTGCAGGAATTTGATCTTGAGTTTATGTCTGCCAAGTCCAAGAAATCATTAGTTTTCGCGGAATTTATCTCTAATTTGCCCTGTGGAGAAGAGATAGTCTATGACGAATCCTTCCCGGATGAACATTTGTTTCTTATCTCTCCACAGGATCCATGGTATGGAGATATCATTGTGTATCTTCAGACTGCGAAGTTTCCCTCTATTTTTTCGAAAGATGAGTGCCGTAAGTTGCATCACTTGGCTAAAAATTACTTAATTATTGGTGATTCTTTATAACATCAAGGGGCTAATTCAATCCTAAGACGTTGCTTAACTCTCGAGGAAGCTGAGGCTGTGCTAAATGATTGCCACATTGGAGCTTGTGGTGGTCATTTATCTGGGCTTGCTACAGCCCAAAAAATCTTGCGTGATGGGTACTTTTGGCCTTCGATTTTCAAAGATTGTATGGAGTCAGTCAAAAAGTGTCATCCGTGTCAAATTTATGCTCGAAAAATGCGTGCTCATCCAGCTCCGCTTTTTCCAGTCATTACTGTCGATCCCTTTACAAAGTGGGGTATTGATTATACTACTTGTAACCCGCCTTCGGCTAAAGGTCACAAGTACATTATTGTAGCAGTAGACTACTTTGCGAAGTGGGTCTAGGCTATGCCTACTTTTGGGAATGATGGTGAGACAGCGTTTTCTTTTCAACCAGGTTATTGCTCGTTTTGGTATTCCTAGAGAGATTGTCACTGATCATGGCAGTCATTTTCAGAATAGCATGATGGCTGAGTTGGCTCTAAAATTAGGTTTCTGGTAGGAGCATTCATCTCCGTATTATCCTCAAGCCAATGGGCAAGTGGAAGCCGTGAACAAATCCTTGAAGACCATTCTTCAAAGGACAATTAATAAAGCTCGATCCAACTTGCATATCATGTTGTATCTTGCACTTTGGGCATATAGGACGTCAGTAAAAACTGCAACTGGCTTTACTCCGTTTCAGCTGGTTTACTGGTTGGAATCTGTATTTCCCATTGAATGTGAGATTCCTTCTCTTAAGTTGGCTGTTGAACTTCTTCCTGACACATCTAGTCTTGAAGAACGTCTCCTTCATCTAGAACATCTTGATGAGCAGCGTCGGGATGCTGCCACGATGAATGAGGCGCATAAAAACCAAGTTAAAGTTCAGTACGATAAAGCGGTCAAACCTAGGGTTTTTTCGGAAGGCGACCTTGTTTTGGTCTATGCCCAAGAAAAATATGCCGTGGGGGCAGGAAAGTTTAAGTCTATGTGGTATGGCCCCTTCATCGTTAAAAAAATTCCTTAAAAAAGGAGCATATACCTTGGTTGATTTTGAAGGAAACGAGTAGTCAGAGCCCAGAAATGGGCTCTGTTTGAAAAAGTATTATGCCTAGGCTTTGGCCTGGCATCTTGCTTTTGTATATAGTAGTTTTGTTTTTGTACATGTCTGGTTTTTCAGTCTTTGATGTGATGGTGATGTTTTTGATCTGCTTTGGCAGGTTGTGTCGAATGTCATGAGTCATTATGGTTTCACCGATGGTGCTAGTAGACACACCCGGAACTTGGCTTCTGCGGCTTGGGTGCTTCATCATCCATCCGGTCAGTTTTTAGTATCAAGAGGAGTCTGCATTGGTCCTGCTTCCAATAATATAGCAAAATACACTGCAGTTATCTATCTACTCTTAGAGGCAATATCTTTGGGTGTTGATTCGTTGGTAGTTTTCTTGGACTCCCAACTGGTGGTGTCGCAGTTGAACAATACTTATCGGGTTCGAGATCCATTGTTACTCCGGTTTTTTTTTAGGGTACGTTTGTTGCAAAGATAATTTCAATTTTTAACAATCATACATATTCCTCGAGCAAACAATTGGATGGCAGACTCATTAGCTAATCAAGCAATTGATTGGCACATTAATCACTCCATACATTAAATTTTAATCATCAAAAACATCATACATTTTTATAAATTTGTCACATCACATCAAAAATCATTGTATATATATCATCAGAGTGTTTAAAAAACTATACAAAATTTTGGATCCATAAGTCATACAAAAATTAGGGCTTATGCCCGATCATGTCCAGCATCAAAAAATATACAGTCATCCGGTAATCATATCTATCTACTCCTGTGGTCCCTGCCCAAAATTCGTGTTCCTATAGAACACGATAGCAGTAGCAACTCGGTGAAATAACCACACCCAGTCACGAGGTACTCCGACTACCCATCTCTGGATGGCCTCGGGTAGATATTCCACTGCAGCCATAAGCACTTGGCGGATTAAACCCTCCAAGTTACTCTGTACAGCATGGAGGGTTTTGTCTGAGTCTACTATCTCTGCCTCGCCTCTGCGGTGCTTATGCCGTGGTAACCCTCAGGACGGAATGGTCCAATATCTGCATCATGATCATTATAATATTGTAAGTCATTTTGAATCCAATCAAAAACATGTTTTTAACATTTTTTCACATATATTGAAAAAATCCAAAAAAAATCATATAATCAAAAATTGCAATCTTACCAATGGCGCCCCATGCCGCGCCAGGTGGAAGGACGAGGTCTGGATCACCCCGGAAATCCGTCCCGGCATAGGGGTAGTCCTCCACGGCGATGATTTTTTCTCCCCACCATTGGAAGAACTCGTCATCCCAAGTGGTTCGGGGAACTTCACCTCCCCCTAGTCTCTTCATCAGGTCTACCCATCGGGCAATTCTTGGGTCCCTTGGGCTCTGGATTGAGGAGATCACTTTGGGTCGAAGCCCAGGAATCTTCTCAAAAAATAATGTCATCAAAATCGTACCATATCCGAAATGTTTTGTCTTTGCTTTCCAGATAGAAGTTAATTGTTGCTTCATGTTCATTAGTAGAGCTGTGCACCAATCATATAAATGAGTTAAGCATTCCACAGTTATACTCATTTGAGTCATGGATGCCTGGTGTAAGGAAGCAGATCCTACTACCCTGCCAATGGTAAATAGAAGAATTTTCATGTGCAAGTCTCTTAAATCTCTTATAGCAATTTGAGTTCCAACTTTCTTGGATCCCTCTACACAGTAGACGTGGACATAGTCATCCACGGTAAGCCCTCCCAAAGGCTTGCCATGCAAATTTACTGGCTCCCCCCTCCGAGAGAGTCTATTAATAAAACAGATGTCTTCCACCTCGATATGTATGGGCATTTGATCTATCATGAAGCAATATTCTTCTGGTTCCCAATAATTTACAAGCATTTCGAGCAACCAGACATTACTCTTCATATTTGGCATTTTGAAAAATTTGAGCAATCCACAATTACGGAGGATATTGAGTGATAATTGATCCTGCATTACTTCATTTTCAATGGCACTGTGCTCACGTTCCCTCCAAGATATAGTCAACCTAAAAAAATTCAATAATTTGTTCATTAGATACGCATTTTTTCATTTCAGGTCGCACATACGCGACTTACCCTGTACACAGTCGTGTATATACGCAGCTTCGTCTAAATGAACCCACATATGCGCAGAACCCCACATTTAAACAAATAATTATACGGTGAAATTTCCAAATTTCTACTTTATTTATGGACAAATTTGATAACAAGGATGGATTAAGAGCTTACCTGACAAATTCGGCGAAGTTTGACGGTCGATTGCTCCTGTTTTGACGAAAGAGGTTTTTTCTTCAGAGCTCTTTTTCCCAAATCAGCAATGTAACAATGAACCAAATATGAGGTAACATGTGTATTTATGCCCAGAAATTGAAAATTTTTGCAAAAATTTTTTATGCTTATTTTTTCAATCTATCTTAAGCTGCATAACCCGGATGCTTGTCAGTGCCCAGATTGGTATATTTTCAGGTAAATTTTGGTGAAGTTGAGATTTTTTCTGGTTTTTGATCCATGACTGCTGACCCGTCATGGCAATTATATGATCTTCACTGTCATATAGGTTAGGGATCCACTCTCCGTTGCATTTTGCATTCTAGCCTCCATTCTGATCACTTGCCATAGGGTCGATCCCATCAGGTCATGAGTATTACACCCATTTCACTCGCCGATTATTTAATCATGACTTGGTGGTAGAGCCTTCCTTTACATGGGCTTCCTAGTTAGTTCTTCGCTATCACTTGTTGCCCATGCTGCGTTTTATGTAGGCTCGGGAGTCCTCTTTAGTCCCGCCATGACTTATGTGTTGAAGCTTCATTCTTCTTCTTCCTCACTATCATTTTTCTGGCTATTACCCTAGAGGCTCCCTGGTGTTGTTGAGTTGTATTATTGCATTGCATATTGGCTACTTGTTTATCCTGGCCTTTAGCCGGCTTCATTTTGGACTCGATGTTTAAGCCAACTTTTGACCTTGACTGTCTGTACAAGTTAACCATTGCATGCATTTAGTTATTGCGACTTGACACCCTTTTTACCCATGGATGGAACATTCCTTTGAGTATCGCTTACCAGTTTCCGCCACCTTGCATTGAGCAAAGGATCGTTCCAATCCCAGGAACTAGTGCATCTGTTTCTTGATACTTGTTCCATCCATTGTACCATAGCATTCTTTTATTCTTTTTCAGGCTTATTATATGAAAAAGACAAAAAAATAAAATATAACAAAAAAGAGCGGGAACGGGATGTTACTTCGTAATTTGATTGCAGTACAGTATCAGTTTGTCGCCCTTGAACAAATCACATACACTTATATATTTCCTTCATTTGGGATGGTTTTAGTTTTGACCTAGGTTTAGCCTTTGCCTTGTTTCACTGGTCAGTCCTCCCCCGGTTGGTTATCTCTTCCAATCATATGGAGAGTTTGTTTTGCCTCCTGCATAACAGACTTATACAGTGTCACTTTTTACTACCATGGTCATCACGAGTCGTGCTTTTGTTCAAGGGAAGTCTAACCTGAGTCGGCCATTCTGCGGTGTCTCTTGACTCATTATTCAGTCGGCCTTCCCGGTCTTGTCAGTATCATGTTCTATCACATCAGATGTTTTGGTCTTCTGCTCGTGCTGGTTTGAGAAGGTCCCCATTGACTTCTTGCTGGTGGGTTTGTCTCTTATCGACTACGACACATTGCTCTGAGAGCAAACCTAGAGCCGCACCTTGGGCCTATTTCCATCATTGATAGGTGACCTCGTGCTCGGCATTTGATCATCATCATGGGTCTTTGACTGAGTGGTTTCCCCTGTGTTCGACGTCAGCACACATTATCACACTTGGGATTCGTGCAGTACCTGGATTTCCACTTGACCCTATCGGTGGATTTCTCGCCTCTGTGTCAGCTTTCATTATTGGTTGGTTCAGAGGGTTTCTTCCGTGCGCTAGCTTCATCTTGTGCATGTCGGAAACGTACTTCGGTTTTGGTTCCATCACTCTACTTCGTCCAATTCCTTCCAAATCTTGGCCTGCGGGTTACACTCGCGCTGGACTGATGTGGGATGCCTTAATGCCTTCCTTCCAGCAGATCTTTTCCCATCGACTCCGACTCATTGCTCTGGGAACAAGATCTAGAGTCTTTTTGTCAGTACCTTAGGGTTTGCAGTCATCAGTGGCAGACTCTTCGCTATCGACGGTGGGGATTCATTATTGCCTCCTGATTGGTAGATTCTTTCAAGTGTTCGACTTCAACTCATTCATTCACACTTGTCAGATTGTACTGGGGCACCTTGACACTCATTTTCATTATTGGTGGGTTGTCTCGCGTTGGTTAATGGTATACATCATTGACCGGTAATCCAACGATTTCTCACATGGTCAACTTCAGCTCATTTATTCCCATTGTGTAGAATTGTGCCATAGTGATCGGTGAAGACCTCGGGTTGCATCAGCATTTTTCGGTTCACTTTTGACAGTCCATTCAGTTTCTGCCAGTGATGTCGTTCACCCTTATATGTTGCAGTTCAGTACAGCAGCATCCTATATGTTGGCTCCCGAGTTGCGTGATTGTACCATGAGTTCCACCCCTTATGATTTGGTACTTGGAGATTCAGTTACTTATATCAGACATCCAGTTGCAGCATCATTGATCAGCTTTCTATATGTGATACTTGGACATTGATTCAGACTTATACTTCCGGGCCATGCTCAGATGATTCATTATGTACTTTTAGTTCAGATATACTTGTATACATGTTGGATCTATTCAGTACTTTCCATATGGTGTATTTTTGACTGAGCATGGGTATGCCCGCCTCAACATGAGTTGACTCTCTGTTTTCTTTCATTGTTTTTTGGCAGGTTGAAATCTGGTGAAGTCCTCTCTTGTCCTTGCGAAGTTCTTTCTATGCACATAATACATTTCGGCCATCATGTACCCCTTCTGACCTCATGTATTAGGGGGCATCTGTTATAGCATCATTTTTCACCCTCATGTGATTCATGATTGCCTTTGTGGCCTTGGGCACCCATTCCCACAGACTTGAATAAAAGTTCACTAAAAAACAGTGTTTAAAATCCCATATGCGAGTATGCCCAAACTTTTCCGCGTGTATACGCGAGTCCATATATACTTTTCCGCGTATGCCATTAAAATCATTAAAAATATATATAAAAATCCCTATTTTCGAGGTTGGGTTGATGGTTACTCCAGTAGTTCAACCACCCCAGCACGTGGCCAACTATTTCCAACAGATTGAAACTACTTTGAGGGAGTATAAAATACCCTCACATGCATGGCCTAAGGGAGAGAGAGAAATTTATAGATATTATACTCTGTTTGAGCCCCAATTCAAGTCTAATTTCCCGTGCCTCCTGCACTTTCCCAGATTTTTACAGGAAACCCTTGTTTCCTAGAGATGTTCATCAGCTTATATGTCATCTCGTGTGCACAAGTTTTGAAAGTATCTTAGTGAGGCAAGGGCGGGACGGATCCGGACGAAGATCTATTCGAAGATCGTGGAAGGATTCAGGTGATCTCTCCACTTTTTATTACTATACATGCTGTTCGTAATGAAGAAGAAGCATCTTGTTCCCGAATTCATGTGTTAATATCTTCTTGCATATGAGAAAAGATTATTAATTAAGCATTTATTATTGTTTATATGATGTTTCACATGGATTACACTGACATTTAGGAGAAATATATGCTGTACAACTAGATTTCCGTGCACGTTCTTTCTTGATTTCCAGGTTGAAGAGGAAGAAGGGTTGCTGGGGGTTTGGACCCCGTGGGATCTACATCAAACGTAGGATTACGGGTGAGTTCTCCTATCGATTCTATCTATTTTTTAGCATACAAGTGTGGTTGTGTGAGTCCTTCTTAAATAGCATGCTCTGATCTGTGGAGGTTTTGACCCAACAAACCTCTATGGAGTTATTTCCCAAAACAGAAACACATTTTTTTAAGGGAAGGTAAGTGTGGAGGAAGGGGTGGCAGTCTTTCACCCTGAAGGAACAATAAAATGACAATATTCCTGGAAACTAGGAGTGCTTCCCAATAATTCAGTAGAGGCATATGCCTTTCTACAAGGAATCATCTTAGCCTGATCTTATCATCGAAGTCATCCCCTCACTCGTGGAGACTCTCTAGTAATTTTGGGACATATTTATTATGGAACAAGGGGTAAATACCTTAGGCTCGAAGCCATATTTAGCATAATTCATGCTATGGTGGAAAACATGGAGTGCTAGGTTTAATGTTTTCATGTGAAAAGGAAAAATAATTTATTGGTTGATTCATAAGCCAACTTGGCCATCCAAATAAACGAAAAATGGGTTTATTTAGTTAATAGATTACTTTTTAATCAACCTATTCCTTAAACTTCATATTTCCTCAACTGTTAGGTCGTTGTGATATCATGATGGTACTTCAATGAATATTTCACCATATGCAACAGGAAGAAAGGACACGAAACATCCACCTCTCACCATAATTGTTACATCTTCCCCAATATGGGAAATAGTACCTCTTGTTCCTAACCAAGTAGCGCTTATGGGATAAATTTGCCTATGTTCATATCATATCATATCTTAGCAAGTCAATCTTCATTTGCAATCGAGATTCAATTGGTATTTTCACTATGTGAAGGATCTGTAAGGAATACACCTTATTCATTGCAAGCTATGGGGGGGATATTCTTAGGCAATTTGAGCTTCAAAATTGAGGACATTACACCCATGGATTATAAGGAAATGTGAGAAAATTGTAGTTCTCTCCTGCGAAATGAAAAAGAAATGCAGGATCTATGAGTGGATTTCAAAGAGTTATCAAGATGTATTTCTATGTTCAAGAGAAATTTGGGATAATGAATAGAGGCTTTGATGAGAATTCTTCTTCATCTAAAATGTAGAGTGGACACCCTAGAACAAATGGTTATCAAGCATACTCAAATGGGCTAGCACACCCTCGAGCCTTCTTTATGTGTAAGTAAGGGTTTTACTATATCTGGAATGGAAATTCCTTCTTCCTTGGTTAAGAAAGACCAATATACTTTAACTATGAAGCTCCTCATATCAATCTAGTTTATTTTAATAACCTAATATCAAGTTTAAAAAACCTATTAGTCTCTCATATTTTTTTTAATAGGAGTATGTATGATCATGTTGCTTAATTTTGTGTCCCTTATGGATGTACCCTAGTGGATTTAAGTTTTTGAAGCACCCTCTTTTTACAAGGATCAACTATTTATGTACTCATTTTATGCATATGTCATAGACTCCTTTTATGAACAATATTTCCTAATTTAAATTTAGAAAATAAAAACAAAAATAATAAGTATATGATATATATTTATTTTACCTCTTATTAGTTGTACAATATCAATGGAAAATATATATCGAATGGTATGTGGTGCAGAAAACCCGCATCCTTTTTCCAATGCACAGCAAAGCTGTAAATTTT
Source organism: Pinus albicaulis (assembly GCA_034641835.2). Classification (NCBI taxonomy): domain Eukaryota; kingdom Viridiplantae; phylum Streptophyta; class Pinopsida; order Pinales; family Pinaceae; genus Pinus; species Pinus albicaulis. The sequence continues at coordinate 1,031,690,382 of CM076581.1, read as the reverse complement.
TCATAATGCATGGACCTGTGGTATATAGGCCCTCACCAATTGTGCAACAGTCTCAGTTCTGTTGGCTGGAATCCAAACAAATTAAAACTCCTTTATCAAACCCCATCACATCCATTCCTTAACATAAAGGGCATGCATCTTTGGATTCGATAACTATTGGATCAAAAACGAATTGATCAGATGGTCATCATCAAACCCGATCTCAATCTCATAAAATCCTTTTACATAAAATAATTTCTCATACCACCAATTAAGCTACATCGTGTGCATATTTGAGTGTGATTTCCATCCGATCTTCCATTAAACGGACAATCAAAACCTTCTTGCTACAACCAAGTTACTACGTCTTCTCATTCCTTTGAAGAACACAACACTGGCAACACAGAATTGATGTTTTCCATTATTCGCTTTTCAATTGGTTCGAGTTTCCTAACTTGAAACTTATGCCACAGAACGTCTCAACTGCAAAACGGTTTCCAGAATTTGATTCCTATGCAGAGATTTGATTTAATTCAAAAATCGTCAATCGACCATCATAAGAGAATACAATTCAATTCTAAAGAAAAATATGGCACAAAAAGGATTCAGTCTTCCACAATTAATTTCACAGAGAATCCCCCGATATTTCTCAGATTCACAATCAATGCAACATAAGGTTATAAAATATGAATAGATACAAATATTTACATAAGATATATACACAATCCACACTATACTGATATTTTATCAAATAATTACAAAGAACACAGTCACATTACACTAGTTCGAACTTCTCAATGAATCCACTTCCTACTCACTAACTCCCTCTGTCTACTCTGTTCCCAAATTATTCAAAGGATCACAATTTTATATAAATCCGGATTCATGAATCTATTTGGTTCAGATCTAGAAAATTTTCACTCTCTCCTAAAGTCTCTCTTCAGCTCCACTCTTTTCTCAACAAACTCTAAATTAATCTTTTTAAATCCCTCAAATCCTATTATAACCAAATAATCTAAACTACATGGCTTGATCTCCATGCAGGGAGGATCAACTTGCCACTTTTCCCCTTTCTGCTCAAAATATGACAACAAATAAACTACTCAAATACATTTAAATTAACTAAAATTTAACTAACCACTTATCTTCCAACCCTTTGTTAGCCACAACATGTGATCACACCATCACATTGCTGGCTAGGTCTAAATGCTCCTACATCAGACTCCCTAAGTTGAAATTTTTCAAGCCCTCCTGGTCATGTGTTTCTTCTGTTAAATCATCCAAAATCCCAAACTTTACTTTGTAATTTTTCATCTCTTTCATCATGCTCATGCTCTGTTTCTTCTGTCACTCTTGCTTCAGTTCTTCTAGGTTTCCAAATCTTGTGTTGCTGTTGTCCTCTTCTCATGCTAATTCAGATTCCTTTTGTTAATTTCTCTTCTTTGTTGGTTCTCTTCTATCATTAAATAAAATCTTTTCCTTTATATTATCAAGTTCAGTTAATATTTTTTCCAGCAAATTAAATCTTCCCTCATATTCAATAAGCATGTCATTTTCATATGGCTCCTGTTTCCTATATAAAACATAACTCCCAACATAATTATCAAATTTAAAATAAATATGGTTTTCAATCTCCACAGATAATTCTGTCATCAAATCTTTATGATTTCCTTCTGCAAATTTTATGAAACTATCAACAAATGTTATTTCAGCACAGTTTTCCTCTGCATTACACAGTGTTCCTTGTCCTGACACAAGGCTATCATTCAAGAATTCAATAGCTGGAATTTCTTGGAGCATATCAGTGTGAAGTATCCTTTTATCTTTTGTACTTATACCATTGCAACAAAATGATGTTGTTTCATCTTCATATATAACAGAAACAAAATCATGTTTTTCTAAATCTTCTTCATGGTTTACAAACTCATCAATTCAAAATCACAGAATTCCTAAACTTCTGTTTCTGTCAACATCATCATACATTTTCTCACAATTTCCATAATACTTCCATCTTTGTCCTCTACTGAAGATGCTTCATTCTGGTTACCATTACAAACTTTCATTTGCTTATCTTCAACTTCTTTAATCATGACAATTTCCCTTCCAATACCATCATTCTCAAAATTATTAAATACATGTTCAAAATATCTTTCTGTTTCAGCCATCTCTTCCAATAATCTCACTTCTTCATCAACATGCATAAGCATGTTATCTGCTTGTTGTCCATTACCTGTCGAACCTGAAATCATACACAACATATCAGTTTCAAAAATACAAGGCTCTTCATTTGAAGCCTCACTAATCAGATTTTCTGCTTCTCTGAACTATTCTGATAGTTGACTAAGTTATTGAGAAATTATTCCTCAACATCTCTGATTTCTTTTTCATCAAAGAATACTTCTGGGACTGTAGCTTCTTGACTATTCTTGGAAACTTCATCATAGGTTTGTCGAATACCTTTCTGTTCTACACAATTCTCTCCATCACTCAGTTTATCCAAGTAATATATTTATGTTTTTCTCTCTTCAATGACAAGACTTTGATCCTTCAAAATATTTCTTAACTTAACTTCTTGAGCTAAGTTCTCTGTGTCAGCTTCACTTCTCTTCTCTTCACAAATCTGTAATGTATTTATTTTATTTTCTCTGTCCACTTTCCATTGATCTTATATCCATGCTAAAATTCCTTCAAACATCCTCCAATAAGTTTTTAATAAGAGAAGACAAAATCATTCAGCCATACCTTTTAATTTCCTCCACTAATTGAACTCTTGAAAATCTTTATGCATCTCCTTTTGTGTTTTTCTTGCTTCTTCCTTTTTCACTTTTCATGCTCAGGCTCAATTTCATTAAGTTTCATACCTGCAAATGTACATTCACACAAATAATTAATCCCAAAAATATGAAACTTTCTTGTCTGTGTAGATGCTACCAACACCTTTCTCTCATGTTGATCTTTATAGATCATCTCTTCATCATTATCATCACTTTCTCTTTCCCCAAGGATAGGTCCTTTCTCTAGTTTATAAATAGATTCTCTTTTTCCATTCTCAACTGTTCAGAATATTAATTTCTTAGGAAATAATTCCCTGGCAGGCCACTTAACTCTTTTCCCTACATAAAATCCTTTTTTCCATTCCTCTCTGATTCCTTTCTATACCGGCTTCTTCAAATGACTGAGTTTTGTCTTCATCTCAGCTATCTCTTTGTCAATTTATTCCTTACTTATTCTTTTGAGTCCATTGAATTTGATACTTTTCCCTCTTTTTCTGTGACTTTTCTTTGTACCCCTGTTATGACTAACAATTCATTTCTTCCTTTGGTGAGCTTTCATTGTTCACTGGTGAGTTGCAACTAACCCTCCTTTCTTCTATAATAAGTATGTTACTTGTCACCCATACCAAATCATCCTTTTGGTATCTTTTCTTTTCTAGGTCCTCTGCACTAGAACCCATTCTTCTCCTTGAGCACTCCAACTCAGCTTCCAAATATATTGACTGCTGCATCTTCAATTTCTCACTTCCCTTTTCCTTCAGTAACTTCATTTACTGTTGGGTACTATCACCTTTCATTCATCTGAGAGTTCTTCCTGCTTCATCTTCTTTAACATAGCTCATGTGTTATGATGTTGATACAACTCATTCTACCTTTCAGCAATTTCACTGCTTCCATTGACCTGCACAATCTTACCTCAAGATACATTAAAGTACCTTTTCAAACATACCAATTTTCTTCAAAGATATCTTAAAATTAATTCCCATTCCATCAAATAAATCTTTTCCAAATGATTCATCTGTCCACTATTTCATTTAAACTTCTTCATTCAAAAGACTTCATACAGTCAGCAACTATTTCCCATCTTACTTTTCATAATGGACACTTCAGCTTTTAAGATCAACTAAGATTAAATCTAAAATTCAACTATATTTACAAATTCATGACAGACACTACAAATTCCTTCTGATAAACTGTTTGTAAGGAATTTCTATCTTGCTTCTGTTGTTAGGTCCCTATATTAATAGTGTAGTCCCTTATTATGTTAGTGTAGGCCCCCTTATTGTTATTTTTGTACCCCTGTAGCCCCAATATTGTTATTATTGTACCCTTAAATTATTATTGTTAGGTTGTCTAGGATTACTTTGTGGCCCCACTAGGATTACATTGTGGCCCCATGGACTCCTATATATAGAAGGAGGTTTTGGTCATTTGTATCATCAAAGAATTTTTCATTTATGTAATGTATTGGAGGTTTTCCCCTAAAAGTGGCTTATTTCTAAGGTGTTGATATCTCTTTTCTTCTATTTTTGGAGCTGGTTTCACAAAATTTGGTATCAGAGCTTTGGATTCTAGGGTTTCGATGCTCTAAACAAGTCATCATGGTATTTTTTCTATAAATGTTTTCTACAAAGGTCCAGAATCTGAAATTTTTAGGGCGTGAAGCCGAAATCCTGAGGAAACTCGTCGCAAAATTTCATAGCTTCGTTTGCAACATTTTCGGAGATATGATCTTTGGAAGGTAGTGATTTTTCAGGCTCCCAAATTTCATCTCAAGGAGGTGATCGTGGGAAAAGACTCATAACTCTCTCTCTGAGCATCAAATTGGAGTGTCGTAAAAAGTGGTCACAAGTACATGGACTGTAGGTTCTTTTCTATCAATTTTAGAGTTGAAGGACGAAACAGTGACATGTGGCAAGTCATGCAAGTTCACTCTACTGAACTAGTCCATAATTAGGTCAATGTGGGAGATTGGACATAACTTTTCCTTGGAGAATCCAAATTAGGTTAAACCTGTGGCATTCGAAAGAGAATTCATAGGGTACCTCAGTGCAAAATTTTAGATATTGAAGAGCCGCAATCACAGATATAATCCAATTTCAATATGGAGCTCCTCAAAAGAAAGAAAAAGGTGTGTATTTTTTTCCAAATTGCATAAGTCTTGTTTGAAGAATCAATTTGAATTGATTACAAGGGCATATTATAGAATAGATATCAGTATTGGGTTCTAAACAATGCCGCGTAAAAATAATTCAAAACCCATTAAGACTTTAGAAGGCTCTACTATGACTCATGAAGATGAATAATTGCAACATGATGTATCAAAATTACAAGAGCAAGTGCACCAAATTTAGCTCTCGCAAAGAGCAGCAAAAAATGAAATGGAAGTTTTGAAGAAAGGCATGGAAGCGAAGATGGATGATTTGAAGAATAATATGGATGTTTTGAAGAAATGTTTGGAATCTAAGATAGATGGCATGGAATCTGGCATGGAATCTAAGATGAATGACATGAAAGCTAAGATCGATGAAAAGATGGAAAACATGAAGAATGATCTAAAAGCAGACATTGAAGGTTTGACAAAGTTGATACAAGAAATGTTTCCTAATGGTGAAAAGATAGTAGAGGAAACTCATGATGAGAACAAAATAAATGTTAATCGTGATTTCATAAAATCTAATGTTGGCGGGAAGAACCACCATATTCAAAAAATGGATATGAGGAAGTTTGATGGAAAGGATCCTGTAACATGGATACTACAAATGGAGCAATATTTTGATCTCCATAATGTGCAAAACACACAAAAGGTACGCATTGCAACTTTACATTTAGAACAAAATACATTTGTATGGTATCGATGGCTTTGCTCTAGTAAAAAAATTGTCACTTGGTCAATTTTTACGGAGGAAATGATAGCACATTATGAGGATACAAAGAGCAACACCTTCTTTAGCCAATTGATAAATCTCAAACAAAGGGGTTTAGTGGGGCAGCACATTGAGGACTTCCAAAAATTGAATATAAGGGTAACTAATATTCCAGAGGAACACAGGATTGATCTCTTCTTAGGTACTCTAAAGGATAACATCCAACATGAAGTTCGTGTTTTGGAACCTGATTCATTAGAGAAGGCATTCAGGTTGGCAAGAAAAGTTGAATGTAAAATTATGGCGACAAGGAAGCCTACCACTCATTTCTATAAAGAAGGAAGTGTTGCTACGCCTAGATTTCCACAACCTACAAGGTTGACACCACAACAATTGGAAGAAAAAAGAGAAAAAGGGCTTTGATACAGTTGTGATAGCAAATACACTAAAGGTCATATGTGTGCTGAGAAGAAAAGGTTTTACATAGATTGTGAAGAGGAAGAAGAAAATGAACAAAAAGAGGATATACACCAGGAACCAACCCTAGAAGAAGAAGAAATGAGTCTGACCATATCATTTAATGCATTGGTAGGAATTACCACTCCTCAAACTCTCAAGATATAAGGACATATCAAGAAGAAAAAGGTAATAGTGTTTATTGATTCGAGTAGTACCCATAATTTTATTCATTATAAGGTAGCCAAGGAATTTAATTGTTTCCTATACCCAGCACCATAATGTCAAGTGATGGTTGTAAATGGAGGAACTATAAATTTCTCTAGAAAATGCCATAATATCAAGCTATCCATGGGGGAATGTGTATTGAATAGTCCAATGCTTTCCATCCCAATGGGAGGTGCTGATGTTGTACTAGGAGTACAATTGTTACAATCTTTAGGGAGAGTAGCTTTTAATTTTCAAGAAATTTTCTTGAAATTTTTTTTGGAAGGAAAGGAAATCGAATTACGGGGTATCACAGGGAAGCCAAGAAAGATAATAAGCTCTAATGTCATGACAAAGCTTCTAAAGAAAGAACAACGGGGCGTAATTGCACAATTATGCTCACTAGAAGTTCCAACATAAAAATCATCTATTTCTCCAAATCTCCAGAAAGTCTTGGACAATCATTCCAAGCTATTTGATACTCCCAAAGGAATCCCACCTATTCGTGATCATGATCATGTCATTTATTTGATTCCAAGAAGTGTTCCTCCAAACATCAGGCCTTACAGATATCCTTACGTCCAAAAGAGCGAAATTGAACGTATGATTATAGAAATGTTAGAGGCTGGTATAATTCAACCTAGTCAAAGTTCTTTCTCTGCTCCAATAGTATTGATGCACAAAAAAGATGGATCATGGCGCATGTGTCTGGATTATAGGGAGCTCAATAAGCTCACTATTAAAGATAAATTTCCCATTCATTTGATTGATGAATTATTGGATGAATTACGTGGAGCAATTTATTTTATCGAGTTGGATCTTCATTCTGGATATCTTCAAATTAGAATGAAGACTGAAGATATTCCGAAAACAACATTTCAAACTCATGAGGGTCATTATGAATTTTTATTCATGCCTTTTGGCCTTACCAATGCACCTTCTACATTTCAAGGGTTGATGAATTCCATTTTCAAACCCTTCCTTAGAAAATTTGTGCTAGTATTTTTTGATGATATACTAATCTATAGTAGTTCTTGGAAGGATCATGTTCAACATGTTGACAGAGTGCTCAAACTACTGGAGGAGCAACAATTATATGCAAAAACATCCAAATGTTTCTTTGGAGTACAAGAGGTGGAATATCTGGGTCATATTGTATCTCACGAGGGTGTTAAGGTAGACCCTAACAAAATTAAATCCATTAAGGAATGGAAAGTCCCCACAACCATAAAGCAGTTGCATGGATTTCTCGGGTTAACAGGGTATTATCACAAGTTTTTTAAGAATTATGGAAGAATAGCAGCACCTCTAACAACACTATTGAAGAAATATGCATTTTCATGGACTCTTGAAGCAATTAAGGCCTTTGAACATCTTAAAGAGGCAATGTGCCTAGCACCAATCTTAGCTATGCCAAACTTCACAAAAACCTTTATTGTGGAATGTGATGCCTCAGGAAGTGGAATTGGTGCTGTTGTAATGCAAGAAGGAAGACCCATTGCTTTTGAAAGTCATTCAATCAAAGGAAAGTATTTACAAAAGGCTATTTATGAGAAGGAAATGTTGGCAATACTACATGCACTAAAGAAATGGAGACCTTACCTAATGGGAAGACACTTCAAGGTAAAAACTGATCATGATATCTTAAACACTTTTTGGAACAAAGACTATCTTCAGAAGAGCAGCAAAAATGGGTCACAAGGATGTTGGGTTATGACTTTGAAATTGTCTACAAAAAAGGGAAGCTAAATGTTGTTGCAGATGCACTCTCAAGAAAGGATGAAGAGGTGGAAGCATTGCTTTGTTCCATTTCAATTATCCAAACAGATTGGATAACCAAAGCAAGGGATGAATGGAAGAAGGACGAAGAAGTGTGGACTCTCATTCAAAATTTGCACCAAGATCCTAGTACATCTGATACATTTAGTTGGAAAAATGATTCCTTATGGTACAAAGATTGCTTATATATTTGCAACAATTCCAAACTAAAACAAAATATTCTTTTGGAATTGCACACTTCTCCTTGACAAGGACACTCGGGATTTTTAAAAACTTACCACAGGGTGAAGAAAGAATTTTTTTGGGATGGCCTTAAATATGATATTCAAAAGTTTGTGGTAGAATGTTTGGTTTTCCAGCAAAATAAAGTTGAGACAATTAAGACCTCAGGTATTCTACAACCTTTATCCATTCCAAGTCAACGTTGGGAGGAGATTTCAATGGATTTTATCATAAGCTTACCTAAGTCTTAAGGAAGGAGCGTCATCATGGTGGTAGTTGATATAATTACCAAGTATGCACATTTTGTGCATTATCTCATCCATTTAAAGCGAGTACAGTTGCTACTGCATTTATGGAAACAATTCAAAAGCTACATGGAAACCTGAAGATTATTGTAAGTGACAGAGACCCCATTTTTACAGGAAATTTTTGGATGAAATTATTTTCTTGTTTGGGTACTCAACTAGCTCATAGCTCATCTTATCATCCTCAATCTGATGGTCAAACAGAGATAGTGAATAAATGTTTGGAAGGATATCTTTGTTGTTTTGTATCTGATAAGCAAGCACAATGGGTCAAGTGGTTACCTCTCGCCGAATTGTGGTATAGCACTTCCTTCCATACTGCAGCAAAAATGACCCCATTTATGGCACTTTATGGATATCATCCACCATCCATCACATCTTATTTAAGGGAAAATTATAGGTTTCAATCAGTGGAGGATCACATCGAGCATCAACAAGAAGTTCTCCAACTCTTAAAGGATAACCTAAATTTGGCACAAAATCGAATGAAACAACAGGCAAATCAACATTGTAGTGAGAGAAGTTTTGATTTAGGAGACTGAGTATTTTTACGGCTACAACCATACAAACAAATGTCCCTCAAGCAAGGTAAGAAGGATAATAAATTATTGCCAAAGTACTATGGTCCTTACAAGGTTTTGCAAAAGATTGGTACTATGGCATACAAATTGGAGCTTCATGCTTCTTTGCAAGTGCATCCATTTTTCCATGTTTCATGCTTAAAAAAGGTTATAGGGGACAAACTTCCAGTTTAAACAATATTTCCAAAACTTGATGAGGAAGGAAAAACCATATTCGAACTTGAAGCAGTCACGGAAACAAGAACTTGACAACTACAAAATCGATCAATTTCAGAGTATCTCATCAAATGGAAGAACTTACCCACTGAAGATTCTACATGGGAGGACGAGAATTTTATACAAAAGCACCCAGAGCTACTGAAGTGTTGAGGACAACACTTGTTTGAAGGAGAGGGGCATGTTAGGTCCCTATATTAATAGTGTAGTCCCTTATTATGTTAGTGTAGCCCCCCTTATTGTTATTGTTGTACTCCTGTAACCCCAATATTGTTATTATTGTGCCCTTAAATTATTATTGCTAGGTCGGCTAGGATTACAATGTGGCCCCATGGACTCCTATATATAGAAGGAGGTTTTGGTCATTTGTATCATCGAAGAATTGTTCATTTATGTAATGTATTGGAGGTTTCCCCCTCAAAGTGGCTTATTTCTAAGGCGTTGATATCTCTTTTCTTCTATTTTCGAAGTTGGTTTCACAACATCTGCAAATTCCAAAATTTCAACCCTTGTAATGGCTCTCCTTTCAAATCTATTAACTTTGTTCCTTCAACCATCAATATCATTGTCTTCAACAATAATTTAAGCACTCCTTAATCGTTCTCAATTTTACACAAAATTCTTCAAATAATTTAAATTTCTTTCGTCAAACCACTCTTCTATTTGACTTTAAATTCAAAACCTTTTACTTCAATTTACCTTTTAAATCAAATCAATCATTCAATCTACTTACATGGAAATTTCATTTTCCTGAAAGGAAAACATCTTCTCCTTTGAAATTTCAATCCCTTTTTGTTCTTCATACATTCAAGCAAATCTCTGTACATCATCAAAGATAAATATTCTTACCAGACCTTCGCTGGAGGATTTACTGTCTCTCCATTCTTATCTCAGTATCCACTGTGCTTCATGCTGGTATCTCCAATGTCTTTCTGATCATTCCAAATACTTTTCCCTTACAGTCTCTTTGTTGCAATTTCTTCATTTGCTTCTTTGTCACAACTACTTGCTGAGAATAAAATTCAATCTTTCAACCAAACTCCACATAGCATTGGTCTAGCTCTGATACCACTAATGGTGCAAAACACCCGCATCCTTTTACCAATACGCAGCAAAGCTGCAAATTTTTCATAATGCATGGACCTGTGGTTTATAGGCCCACACCAATTGGCTAATTTACAATTGTACAACAATCTCAGTTCTGTTGGCCGGAATTCAAACAAATTAAAACTCCTTTATAAAACCCCATTGCGTCCATTCCCTGAGATAAAGGGTATGCATCTTTGGATGCGATAACTGTTGGATCAAAAACAAATTGATCAGACGGTCATCGTCAAACAGGATCTTAATCTCATAAAATAATTTCACATACCACCAATTGAGCTAAATCATGTGCATATTTGAGTGCGATTTCTGTCTGATATTCCATTAAATGGACGATCAAAACCTTCTTACTACAACAAATCTACTATGTCTTCTCATTCCTTTGAACAACATAGCACTCACAACACAAAATTGATGTTTTCCATTATTCGCTTTTCAATTGGTTCGAGTTTCCTAACTTTAAACTTATGCAATAGAATGTCTCAACTACAAAATGGTTTCCAAAATATGATTCCTATGCAGAGATTTGATTTAATTCAAAAACCGTTAATCGACCATCATAAGAGAATATGATTTAATTATAAACAAAAATATGGCACAAAAAGGATTCAGTCTTCCACAATTAATTTCACAGAGAATTCCCCATTATTTCTCAGATTCAAAATCAATGCAACATAAGGTTATAAAATACGAATAGATACAAATATTTACACAATATATATACAATCCACACTATACTGATATTTTATAAAATAATTACAAATAACATAGTCACATTCGATTGTTCGACCTTCTCTACGAATCCACTTCCTACTCACTAACTCCCTCTGTCTACTCTGTTCCTCAATTATTCAAAGGATCACAATTTTATATAAAAACGGATTCATGAATCAATTTGGTTCAAATCCAGAAATTTTTCACTCTCTCCTAAAGTCTCTCTTCAGCTCCACTCTTTTCTCAACAAACTCTAAATTAATATTTTTAAATCCCTCAAATCAAATTATAACCAAATAATCTAAACTACATGGCTTGATCTCCACGCACGGAGGATCAACTTGCCACTTTTTCCTTTTCTGCTCAGAATTTGACAACAAATAAACTACTCACATACATTTAAATTAACAAAAATTTAACTAACCACTTTTCTTCCAACCCTTTGTTAGCCACAACATGTGATCACACCTTCACATTGTTGGCTAGGTCTAAATGCTCCTACATCAGTATGAATACATTTAATTGTTATTATAATATTATTATATTTATGTTATATATAATAATCTATATAATGTTGTCAAAAAAAACTTCACAAGATATGAAGTTGGGAGAAATATTTAAAAAAGCATAATACTCTAATACTTCTCACGCACACTGATCATCATTGTACCTTGGTTTCCGATTCTAAAGAACACAACTATCAAGTACAATGCTTTCTAAGTTTATAGTGATATGTCTTAATGTGGTGTGAGTGGGAAGAATATTTTATCTATATAATAAGGAATATAAAATTACAAGAAATATAAAGTTATGATGTCTCTTAAATGTTTAATGAATTTGTCATTAAAATGAAGATATGTATTATACTAAAGCTTTCACAAAAGTACATCTATGTGTACAATTCTTATAGGCTCAAAATAAGATTAAAAAATTTCATTGTAAATGCTCTGTTTACTTTTCTTTAAATAATTCATGTGTCCTAAACTTATGTCAATATGAAAGATTAACTTTAAAAAAATGAAGAAATTTGTCACATACTAGTTGGAGTGGATAGCATTACCTATATATTATATAAAAAACTAAACTTTAATTGCAAAAATCATTACTTGAAATAACTTATTTAGAGAATATCAATTTACCTAGCATTGTGAATCATCAACCAGAATAAAATAATGCCAAACTCTATGCTACAAAAGTGATAATATCTATCACTAATCTCATTCCTTTTATTAAATATATTTAAGAGTGTTTAAACTCTGAAATATATTTAAAGAACATCATTAACAACAATTAGTCTAGAATGAAAAGTCATTCTAGATTAATTGGAGCATTCTGGAATCATTGGTCTAGAGAAAATAGCCATTAGAGGCTTATAAATACATGTATTTACAAAATTTTGAGCATAATGAAATATGGACATGCCATTGGGAGTTGGACCAGCAGATGTAGCCCAGGAGGGGTGAACTGCTTCATCATGCCTGTTGTGTAAATGTTATGCGGTGTTTTATTTCTCTGTTTTACACTTCTGTTTAGTGTTATTTGCTCTTATTTCATGCTTCTAATTCACTAAAATCACTTACAATTCATGGTTAAAATCCTCAATCCTTAAGCAAAGCATGGAGACAAGTATGCACATGTTTTATAACTGAAAATACACTTAGCACAGCAAAACTAATACAGTCCTTTCAGATCATCTATTGTATGTCTTAGTCACCTCAGCCCTAGGTGTTCTTGTGACAAATTTTCTTATAGAACCCACCTCTTTTTTCCTTGGTTAATTCAATGGTGAATAATGACTGCCTGATTGAGTTGGAGTAGGCAAAAGAGCGGTTTAATGCACGAATCCATCCCAAGACAAGTTGATATGTGTGAGCTGATTGCAGAAATTTTTTTTTCACCAAGCCATGATGGAACAAGCTAGCATGATGATATTTCCCTTTTCTATGTACCTTTTCATCCATTTTGACCAAGCTTTTGTAGAGATAGTGAGGTAGGTTAAGAGCCTTAACACCAGTGAAATGCATCAGTAATATCACATGGTATTGATATAACCTTGAGAACCTACCCTCACATGTGAAATATTTCATGATAATCTTCATGAGAGGGTCATACTTGTCAAGCAAGTGTCTTAATTGAAAAATGTTCTTTAGAGCAGCTTTGTAAGGAGGCTTTAAAAACATCTTGTAGTTTTCAATGTCTAGGTCTCTTCTTTTGAACCAAATCTCTCCATTGTTTGGGATTCCAATGGCTATGGAAATGGCCTCTACTAAAAGAGTAAACACAACCCCTGTAATGGTCACCTTATCCCTCCTCATACTAGTGGCAAAGGTGCTTGTAAGTTTATCATTGAAACCAAGTTCTTCAATCTTTTAGCAAAAAACTAGGCAGCCTACATCTTGGAATGAATTCTTGAGAAATGGTGAAGCCATGATATCCTGTGTTGTATTGGGTTCTATCTGATGATTTGAACTCCCTTATGCCTCCTTTTCTCAGTGATCTCTTAATCCATAGGAAACCCTAGCTGACTGGGAAGGGAAATTAGGGTTTTAGTGTAGGAAAACAGGGGATTTTGGCCAGTTTTAGGAATGGAGGGGGATGAAGGGGTTTGAGGGTGTCTAAATTATTGGGGAAAAATGGGGGGGGGGGGGGGTAGGGATAGATTTTAGGGAGTGTAGGGCGGTGGAATTTTTGGAAATGAGTGAGCGCAAAGGGTGAAAAAGAGCAAAACATAGTCCTTGCCTAGGAAAGTGTAGTATAGGATAGGGTTTGTAGGGAAATGATGAAAATGAGGGAAAGGGATGAGGGGAATTGTCAATGATGGTATATGAAAGGTGGGAGATGGTTATTGAGCATGAATTTGAGGGTTTTTATTAGCAAATTATACCAAAGAGACTTGCTTGACCAAAAACACAATAAACCCTAGGAGAGGGGATTCTTGAGCTTTTAAGCATGAAATGAATTGAAAGAGAGGTTTATGGTGACCCAATTACTTATATTTGACGTGCTGGAACCTTCCCTTGATGAAGAAACCACTGTGGATGAGATATTTTCTTTCCTAAAGAAAAATCCAGTATTCTTGAGAAAAGCGTAGCACAACAAGTGAAATGTGCAGCACAGTAAGAAATTTCTCCTTTCCAAGGCAAGAAAATCATTTTTAGAGGGTGGAAAGCTCCTTGGTGATAGAATTATGTCTCATGAAGTTTAAATGAGCAAATTACATGCTTGGTTGGTCTTTTAAATGACTAGAAATCGATTTTTCTCCTTGCTGGTGATATGGCCCCACCTTGTCTTTTCACCAAATGATTTAATTATTTGTGTACTGCAACTTTTAAACATTATTACATATATTTACATCATGATAAAGATGAAAATACATTTCTTGAGATCATTATAGATTATTTTTCCTATTAGTAATCCTCGCAATAGTGAATTTGATGATGACATGACCTATTTTCATGATTTTGACAATTTTACCTAATAATGACACTAAATGGAATGATAACCTAAATGATGACCATACTGACCAAGACACTCCTTCAAATAACAATGACCTAACCATGATGATGTTTATTGACCATGGAGATGAAAAGTAGAAATGACCTAGGTAGACTATTATTTGGGAATTCATTTGAAACTATAAAATTTGACCTAAGACCTTATCAACAACTTGAAAGAGCACAATTTGATCACTGTTGACTGACAGCACTGACAGACACTAACACCTTGTGTCACACCCTGATCGGGGGCATATCGTTGGCTAACATTAAAAGATAACTTTAAAATAATTAATAATCCTAAAAAGATATGATGAGGTTTTATCTCATTCTATGAACTTAACATAAGAACGTTTACCAATTTAACTAATCATGATTTTTTATTTTTCTTTCTTAGGGTAAATGTCTTAACTATAATGTTTTTTAAACCTAATTATTAGGTGTTTTACAACACTCATAATCCAAATTAACATTCACATGACAATCCATATTGATATTTTTTTCTATATATTTTTTCTTAGGCATGTAGTGAGGCCAAGAACTAAGATTAGTAGATTTTATTCGGGGGCTGGCATCAATGGAATACTAGGAATATGTTTACAGGGTTGGCATCAATGGCATACTAGGAATATGTTTACTTATATTGTTCTTGGTTTGGATTTTTTAAGATTTTTTTACTGAGTTTTGGATTTTTTTATAATTTTTAGTGTATATTTTTTTGGTATTACATTATAGAGCAATGTCGATGTTTATTTTTTGGTGTTATTATTATTTATCTCTTAAAACTTTTGTAAATAATATTTTTTTCACATTAAACTATAAAGTATCATTGGAGTTTGTTTTATAACCATTTTCTTCCAACATACTTTTATAAACTTTTTGATTTAGACCTTTCTCTAGATTTATATCTCCCACTCCATGAGTTATTTTTATTTCTATTATGGGATTATCCTCTTATAGAAAATACATATCTGTTCTAGCTTTACATGTTCCATCTAATCTCCCCATACAACAAGGATGAGACTATTTCATCGAATTTTAAATTACTTGCATTGCTAGCTAAGGCAACAATCAAACTATCCCACGAGTCGAGTAGAGGAAATAATAAACTAATGCACTTTTCTTCATCTTCATCCTCACGTTATATGGCTCCTTCACAAGAATGATTTGTTCACCATGGACTTAGATTAATACAAATATCCTAACTTTCCACACAAATCCTTTGTTGTAGATTCCTCTAAAACATTCAATAATGTTGAATTTGAGAGACACAACCATATTGTGCTCTTTGTCTTTTGACCCAACTTGGTCTAAATAATTCAAAGGATCACAATTTTATATAAAAACATATTCATGAATCAATTTGGTTCAGATCCAGAAATTTTTCACTCTCTCCTAAAGTCTCTCTTCAGCTCCACTCTTTTCTCAACAAACTCTAAATTAATCTCTTTAAATCCCTCAAATCCTAATATAACCAAATAATCTAAACTACATGGCTTGATCTCCACGCAGGGAGGATCAACTTGCCACTTTTCCCTTTTCTTCTCAAAATTTGACAACAAATAAACTACTCACATACATTTATATTAACTAAAATTTAACTAACCCTTTGTTAGCCACAACATGTGATCACACCATCACATTGCTAGCTATGTATTAATGCTCCTACATCAAACTCCCTGAGTTGAAAGTTTTCAAGACCTCCTGGTCATGTTTTTCTTCTGCTAAATCATCCAAAATCCCAAACTTTACTTTGTAACTTGTCATCTCTTTCATCATGTTGATGCTCTATTTCTTCCGTCACTCTTGCTTCAGTTCTTCCAGGTTTCCAAATCTTGTGTTGTTGTTGTCCTCTTTTCTTGATGATGCAGATTCCTTTTGCTAATTTCTCTTCTTTGTTGGTTCTCTTCTTCTTTTTGCTGCTTCTTCTCTTGACTGATTTTTTTATCCACAATTTTCACAATTTGTTCTTGGTTGAACTCCACTAACATCTAACTGTTGTATATTCTCCCTTACCACAGATATTGTAAATTTTTTGTCTAATTTCACTTTGATTCTTTCATTTACAACCTGTTGGTTGTACTTTATAGCTTCTCCTTCACTATCATTAAAGAAAATATTTTCCTTTATATTATCAGCTTCACTTAATATCTTTTCCAGCAAATTAAATATTCCCTCATATTCAATAAGCATGTCATTTTCATATGGCTCCTGTTTCCTATATAAAATAGAATTCCCATCATAATTATCAGATTTAAAATAACTATGGTTTTCAATCTCCATAGATAATTCTGTCATCAAATATTTATGATGTCCTTTTGCAAATTTTATGAAACTATTGTTTCGGGGAAAATCACCCTAGAGATTTGTTGGGTCAAAACCTCCACAGATCAGGGCATGCTATTCAAGAAGGACTCACACAACCACACTTGTATGTTAAAAACTAGATAACACCGATAGTAGAACTCACCCGTAGTCCTACGTTTGATGTAGATCCCGCGAGGTCCAAACCCCCAGCAACCTTTCTTCCTCCTTAACCTAAAAATCAAGAAGAAACGTGCACGGAAATCTATTTGTATAACATATATTAACCATAAATGTCAGTTAATACCATGTGAAACATTACATAAACAATAATAACTGCTTAAAAAGTAATCTTTTCACATATACAAGTAAATATTACCACATGACTTCAGGAACAAGATGACTCTTCTTTATTATAAACAGCATGTACAGTAGTAAAAAGTAGAGAGATCACCTAAATCCTTCCATGATCTTCGAGCAGACCATCGTCTAGATCCGTCTCGCCCTTGCCTCGCTAAGATACTTTCAAGACTTGTGCACTCGAGATGGAATATGAACTAATCAACATCTCTAGGAAACAAGGGTTTCCTGTAAAAATCTGGGAAAGTGTAGGAGGCACGGGAAATCAGACTTGAAATGGGATTCCAACAGAGTATAATATCTATAATAATTCTCTCTCCCTTAGGCCGTACACATGAGGGTCTTTTATACTCCCTCAAAGTAGTTTCAATCAGTTGGAAACAGTTGGCCACGTGCTGGGGTGGTTGAACTACTCGAGTAACCATCAACCCAACCCGAAAATAGGGAATTTTTATATATTTTTTAATGATTTTAATGAAATACGCGGAAAAGTACACGTGGACTCGCGTATACACGTGGAAAATTCTGGGCATAACAGCGTATGGGATTTTTAACACTGTTTTTTATAAATTTGTTCAAGTCTGTGGGAATGGGTGCCCAAGGCCATAGAGACAATCATGAATCACATAAGGGTGAAAAATGATGCTATAACAGATTCCCCCTAATATATGAGGTCAGAAGGGGTACATGATGGCCGAAATGTATTATGCACATAGAAAGAACTTCGCAAGGACAAGGGAGGACTTCACCAGATTTCAGCCTGCCAAAAACCAATGAAAGAAAACAGAGAGTCAAATCATGCTGAGGCGGGCATACCCATGCTCAGTCAAAAATACATCATATCAAAAATATATAATAGATCCAGAATGTATACAAGTATAGCTGAGCTGAAAGTACACAATGAATCATCTTAGCATGGCCCGGAAATACAAGTCAGAATCAATGTCTAAGTATCACATATAGAAAGCTGATCAATGATGTTGAACCTGAATGTCTGATCATATAAGTAACTGAATCTCCAAGTACCAAATTATAATGGGTGGAATACATGGTACTATCACGCAACTCAGGAGCCAACATATAGGATGTTGTTGTACTGACACTGCAACATATAAGGGTGAACGGCATCACTGGCAAGAACTGAAAGGACTGTCAAAAGTGAACCCAAAAATGTTGATGCAACCCGAGGTCTTCACCGATCACTATGGCATAATTCTACACAATGGGAATAAATGAGCTGAATTCGACCATGTGAGAAATCGTTGGATTACCGATCAATGATGTATATCGTTAACCAATGCGAGACAACCCACCAATAATGAAAATGAGTGTCAAGGTGCCCCAGTACAATCTGACAAGTGTGAATGAATGAGTTGAAGTCGAACACTTGAAAGAATCTATCGATCAGGAGGCAATGATGAATCCCCACTGTCGATAATGAAGAGTCTGCCACTGATGACTGCAAACCCTAAGGTACTAACAAAAAGACTCTAGACCTTATTCCCAGAGCAATGAGTCGGAGTCGATGGGAAAATATCTGCTGGAAGGAAGGCATTAAGGCATCCCACATCATTCCAGCGCGAGTGTAACCCGCAGGCCAAGATTTGGAAGGAATCGGACGAAGTAGAGTGACGGAACCAAACCGAAGTACGTTTCCGACATGCACAAGATGAAGCTAGTGCACGGAAGAAACCCTCTAAACCAACCAATAATGAAAGCTGACACAGAGGCAAGAAATCCATCAATAGGGTCAAATGGAAATCAAGGTACTGCACGAATCCCAAGTGTGATAATGTATGTTGACGTCAAACACGGGGGAAACCACTCAATAAAAGACCCATAATGATGATCAAATGCTGAGCACAAGGTCACCTATCAATGATGGAAATAGGGCCAAGGTGCGGCTCTAGGTTTTCTCTCAGAGCAATGTGTCGTAGTCGATAAGAGACAAACCCGCCAGCAAGAAGTCAATGGAGACCTTCTTAAACCAGCATGAGAAAAGGACCAAAACATCTGATGTGATAGAACAAGATATTGACACAACCGGGAAGGCCTACTGAATAATGAGTCAAGAGACACCGCAGAATGGCTGACTCTGGTTAGACTTCCCTTGAACAAAATCACGACTCATGATGACCATGGAAGTAAAAGTGACACTGTATAGGTCTGTGATGCAGGAGGCAGAACAAACTCTCCATATGATTGGAAGAGATAACCAACCGGAGGAGGACTGACCAGTGAAACAAGGCAAAGGCTGAACCTAGGTCAAAAACTAAAACCATCCCAAATGGAGGAAATATATAAGTGTATGTGCTTTGTTCAAGGGTGACAAACTGATATTGTACTGCCATCAAATAACGAAGTTATATCCCGTTCCCGCTCTTTTTTGTTATATTTTATTTTTTTGTCTTTCTCATATAATAAGCCTAAAAAAAAATAAGAGAATGCTATGGTATAATGGATAGAACGAGTATCAAGAAACAGATGCACTAGTTCCTGGGATTGGAACGATCCTATGCTCAATGCAAGGTGGCGGAAACTGGTAAGCAATACTCAAAGGAGTGTTCCATCCATGGGTAAAAAAGGGTGTCAAGTCGAGATAGCTAAGTGCATGCAATGGTTTAACTTGTACAAATAGTCAAGGTCAAAAATTGGCTTAAACATTGAGTCCAAAATGAAGCCGACTAAAGGCCAGGATAAACAAGTAGCCAATATGCAATGCAGTAATACAACTTCAACAACACCAGGGAGCCTCTAGGGTAATAGTCAGAAAAATGATAGTGAGGAAGAAGAAGAATGAAGCTTCAACACATAAGTCATGGCGGGACTAAAGAGGACTCCCGAGCCGACATAAAATGCAGCATGGGCAACAAATGCTAGCGAGGAACTAACTAAGAAGCCCATGTAAAGGAAGGCTCTACCACCAAGTCATGATTAAATAATCGGCGAGTGAAATGGGTGTAATACTCATGACCTGATGGGATCGACCCTATGGCAAGTGATCAGTATGGAGGCTAGTATGCAAAATGTAACGGAGAGTGGATTTCATAACCTATATGCCAGTGAAGATCATATACCTGTAATGACGGGTTAGCAGTCATGGATCAAAAACTGGGAAAAACCTCAAATTCGTCAAAATGTACCTGAAAATATACCAATTTGGGCACTTCCAAGCATCCGAGTTATGCAGCTTAAGATAGATTGAAAAAATAAGCATAACAAATTTTTGCAAAAAAATTTCAATTTTGGGCATAAATACACAAGTTACCTCATATTTGGTTCATTGTTACATTGCTGATTTGGGAAAAGTGCTCTGGAGAAAAAGCCTCTTTCGTCCAAACAGGACCAACTAACCGTCAAAGTTCACCGAATTTGCTAGGTAGGCTCTTAATTCATCCTTGCTATTCATTTTTTCCATTCATAAGTTAAAAATTAGGAATTTTCACCGTAGAATCACTTGGTTAAAATCACGGGTTTGCACATATGCGGGTTTATAATGACCAAGTCGCGTATATACGTGATTGTGCACAAAGAAAATCGTGTATGTGCAACCCAAAATGAAAAAATACGTATCTAATGAACGAATTATTGAAATTTTGCAGGATGACTATATCTTGGAGAGAGCGTGAACACAGTGCTATTGACAATGAAATCATGCAGGACCAAGTATCACTAAATATTCTCCGAAATTGTGGATTGATCAAGTTTTTTAAAATGCCAAATATGAAGAGCAATGTCCGGTTGCTCGAAATGCTTGTGAACTATTTGGAACCGGAAGAAGACTGCTTCATCATATATCAAATGCCCATACGCATCGAAGTGGAAGATATTTATTTTATCACTGGACTCTCTCGAAGGGGGGAGCCAGTAGACTTGCATGGTAAGCCTTTGGGAGGGCTAACCGTGGAAGATTACGTCCACGTTTATTGCGTAGAGGGTTCCAACAAATTTGGAACTCAAATTTCTATCAAAGATCTAAGAGACTTGCACATGAAAATCCTCCTTTTTACCATTGGGAGAGTAGCGGGATCAAGCTCTCTACACTAGGCATCCAGGACTCAAATGAGTATAGCAGTGGAATGCTTAACTCATTTATATGATTGGTGCACAGCTCTTCTGATGAACATGAAGCAACAATTAACTTCTATCCAAAAGACAAAGACAAAACATTTTGGATATGGTACAATTTTGATGAAAATATTCTTCGAGAAGATTCCTGGGCTGAGACCCAAAGTGATCTCTACTATCAGCAGCCCGAGGGACCCAAGAATTTCCCGTTGGGCAGACATGATGAAGAGATTGGGGGGAAGTGAAGTTCCCCGGACCACTTGGGATGATGAGTTATTCCAATGGTGGGGAGAACAAATCATCGCTATGGATGACTATCCCTATGCCGGGATGGACTTTCGTGGTGATCCAGATCCTTTCCTTCCACCAGGCGCGACATGGGGCACAGTCGGTAAGTTTGCAAATTTTTTGACTTATATAATTTTTTTGGATTTTTTCAATATATGTGAAAAAATAGAAAACAAAGATGTTTTTGATTGGATTCAAAATGACTTACAATTTTAAAATGATCATGATACAGATATTGGACCATTTCGACTTAAGGGTTACCCGCGACATAAACGTCGCAGAGGCGAAGCAGATACAGTAGATCCAGACAGAACCCTCCAGGCTGTTCAGAGGAACTTGGAGGGATTAACCCGCCAAGTACCTATGGCTGCAGTGGAAGATCTGCCTGAAGCCATCCAGAGACGGGTGGTAGGAGTGCCCTGAGACTGGGTACGGTTATTCCGCCGAGTTGCCACCGCGATCGTGTTCTATAGGAACACAACTTCTGGGCAAGGACCTCAGGGGTAGATAGATATGACATACCAGATGACTGTATATTTTTTTAGACTGAACATGATCAGGCATAAGCCCAATTTTTTTTATGACTTATGAATCCAAATTTTGTAAAGTTTTTTGAACATTCTAATGATATATATACAGCGACTATTCGATGTGATGTAACAAATGTATGAAAATGTATGATGTTTTTTATGATTAGATTTTATTGTATGGAATGATTAATATGCCAATCAATTGCTTGATTAGCCAATGAGTCTGCCATCCAATTGTCAGCTCGAGGAATATGAATGAAAGTTAAAAATTGAAATGATCTTTGTAACAAACGTACCCTAAAAAACAACCGAAGTAAAAATGGATCTCGAACCCGATAAGTATTGTTCAACTGCGACACCACCAGCTAGGAGTCCAAGAAAACTACCAACGAATCAACACCCAAAGATATTGCGTCCGAGAGTAGATAAATAACTGTAGAGTATTCTCCTACATTATTGGAAGCAGGACCAACGCAGACTCCTCTTGATACTAACAGCTGACCGGATGGATGATGAAGCACCCAAGCCGCGGAAGCCAAGTTCCGAGTGTGTCTACTAGCACCATCGGCGAAACCAAAATGACTCATGACATTCGACACAACCTGCCAAAGCAGATCAAAAACATCACCACCACATCAAAGATCGAAAAACCAGATATGTACAAAGTAAAACTACTATATACAAAAGCAAAATGTCAGGCCGAAGCCTAGGCATAATACTTTTTCAAGTAGAGCCCATTGCTGGGCTCAGGAAACTCGTTTCCTTCAAAATCAACCAAGGTATATGCTCCTTTTTTAAGGAATTTTTTAACGATAAAGGGGCCATACCACATAGACTTAAACTTTCCTGCCCCCAGGGCATATTTTTCTTGGGCATAGACCAAAACAAGGTCACCTTCCGAAAAAACCCTAGGTTTGACCGCCTTATCGTACTGAACTTTAACTCGGTTTTTATGCGCTTCATTCATCGTGGCGGAATCTCGACGCCGCTCATCAAGATGTTCCAGATGAAGGAGACATTCTTCAAGACTAGAAGTGTCAGGAAGAAGTTCAACAGCTAACTTAAGAGAAGGAATCTCACATTCAATGGGAAATAAGCATTCCAACCCGTAAACTAACTGAAATGGAGTAAAGCCAGTTACAGTTTTCACTGACGTCCTGTATGCCCAAAGTGCAGGATATAGCATAATATGCCAGTTGGATTGAGCTTTATTAATGGTCCTTTGAAGAATTGTCTTCAAGGATTTATTCACAGCTTCCACTTGCCCATTGGCTTGAGGATAATATGGAGATGAATGCTCCTGCCGGAAACCCAATTTTAGAGCCAACTCAACCATCATGCTATTCTGAAAATGACTGCCATGATCAGTGAAAATCTCTCTAGGAATACCAAAACGAGCAATAACCTGGTTGAAAAGAAAGAGAGCTGCAGTCTCACCATGATTCCCGAAAGTAGGCATACCCTCGACCCACTTCGTAAAGTAGTTTATTGCTACAATAATATACTTGTGACCTTTAGCCGAAGGCGGGTTACAAGTAGTATAATCAATACCCCACTTTGTAAAAGGACCGACAGTAATGACTGGAAAAAGCGGAGCTGGATGAGCACACATTTTTTGAGTATAAACTTGACACGGATGACACTTTTTGACCGATTCCATACAATCTTTGAAAATCATAGGCCAAAATTACCCAGCACGCAAAATATTTTGGGTTGTAGCAAGCCCAGATAAATGGCCACCACAAGCTCCACTGTGGCAATCATTGAGCACAGCCTCAGCTTCTTTGAGAGTCTAGCGTCTCAGGATTGAATCAACCCCTCGACGGTATAAAGCATCACCAATAATTAAATATTTTTTAGCCAAGTGATGCAACTTACGACGCTCATCTTTCGAAAAAGTAGAGGGAAACTTCGCAGTCTGGAAATACACAATTATATATCCATACCAAGGATCCTGTGAAGAGATAAGAAACAAATTTTCATCTGGGAAGGATTCATCATAAATTATCTCATCCCCACAGGGCAACTCGAAGATCAATTCCACGAAAACCAATGATTTCTTGGACTTGGCAGACATAAACTCAAGATCAAATTCCTGCAAAATCACAATCCATCTATTTTATTTGCCCCCAATCACTCGCCTACTGAGAACAAACTGAAATGGATTGGCTGCTGCCAAAACATAAGTTTTTCGTAGAAGAATGTAATGTCGGAGTCACTGCACAGCATGAACAGCTGCTAAAGCTAGCTTTTCTATCGGAGTATACCGAAGCTCAGGACCTACCAATCCTCGACTGAGATAGTATATAACATGCTCTGCAAGAGCATCATCTTCCTGAACCAGAACCATACCAATGGTAGATTCTGCTGCTGCCAGATACAAAAGGAAATCCCTGCTATAATTAGGTGGACTCAATAAAGGAGCAGAGGTAAATGATTTTTTCAAAGCATCGAATGAGCATGGAACTCCCTTCTTCAACAATCTCATAAATCCCTTGGTAACTTCAGCATAATTTACGATAAATCTCCGCAGAAAATTAGCCTTTCCTTGTAGACTTTGAAGTTGGCGAATAGAGGACGGGGGAGGTAGCCGAATTATTGCCTCAACCTTGAACGTATCTACCCTAATCCCTTCCCTACACACAATGAATCCAAATAACCGACCAGATGTAACCACGAAAACGCACTTGTTCGGATTCAACCTAATCTTATAGAAACGACATCGTTCAAATATTTGACGGAGGTGAGCAGGATGATCCATCCTCTTTCGAGAATGAGCAGCTAAATCATCCAAATATGCCTCGATAATCTGTTTTATGTCATGGAAGGCATATGGCATGGCTTGTTGAAAGGTAGCCCCAGCATTTTTAAGACCAAAGGGCATCTTCTTGTAAGCAAAAGTACCCCAGGGACAAATAAAGGCAGTCTTATATTGATCTTCAGGACGGATAGTGATCTGATTATATCTGGAAAAACCATCCATGAAGGAGAAAATTTCGTTACCGGCACCCTCATCAATGATCTGATCTATAAAAGGTGTGGGGTAATTATCTTTCGGACATGCTTTATTAAGGTCTCTGAAATCAATGCATACTCGAATTGTTCCTTGTTTTTTATCCACAGGAACAGGATTCGAAACCCATTCAGTTAAATGAACATGATAGATAAATCCAGCCCTAAGCAGCTTCTCTACCTCAGCTTTGATAGCTGCAGCCTTCCTAGGATTAACTGAATGAAGTTTTTGCCTCACCGGCTTAGCGTTTTTGTAAGTCTTGATCTCATGCTGGACAATAGATGGATTTATACCAGGCATTTCCTCATAAGACCAAGCGAATACATACCTATACTCTTTAAAGAGATCGGTGTAAATTTGAATTTCCTCAAGGGAAAATTCAGCTCCGATGAAGACATTCTCAATAACATTGGGATCCCTAGAAATGTTCATCGAGATAGTAGGAGAAATCACAGCCATGTTCCCTTCAGCATATACCTGTGTTGGTGCTAAAGGGTTCAGGACTGGGGGAACAGGACCAGGAGACGGAGGACTTGGAAAACTTGTTTCAACTTCGCTTAAATCAGGTAAAAAGTAAGATCGATGATGCAAATCATCCCACGGTCTATCTATACCAGTCATAGCTTCCAGGATGGCCTCTTCAGATGGAAGAGTGGTATCAAGGCAATCCTGGGCAGAAGAAGAACTAAGTGTCCAAGCCGGAGCCACATCTCCATCCAACTCATCCGGAGAAAGAGGAGCTGGAATGGAGTCTGCAGAGTCAACAATAGACTGATAAGCAATCTCAGCTGCAGACATAGGAAACGCCATTCCACCCACTTGACCTTCCGCTAATGTGGCAGTAGGGGAAGGCAAGGTCCAAGGGTCCGAAAAATAATGAGTTCTGAAGAACTCTCTTCGAAGAGGAGCCCTGGAGGATGAAATTGCATTTATATGAACCATAGGAGGTGGAATATCAAAAGTACCCATCAAGGAATAATACATTCCAACCCCTAAATTCTCAACAGGCGCCTTAGTATTATCCAATTTTGGAATAGTTGAGTCAGTAGATGCATTCGGGTCTACAGGAGGACAGTCCAGTTGGTCCACTGTAACAATCCTCCCTTCGTGAGGGAAACAAATAATCCGATCATGAATTGTGGCCCATCCTTACAAATCCACGCTAAGAAGGTTGTAGTCCAAGCTTGCATCAACTACCTCAACCTCTATATTTACAGTTTTTCCCCCAACACAGATAGGCAAAGCTGGGACAATACCATGTGGTCTGTGAGAATGACCGTCGAACGCAGTCAGAAGAGTGGTAGATGGAACAGCTGCAGAAGATCCAATTGTCTTCCAACATGTGAGAGACATCACACATGTGGAAGCACCCTCATCAACGACCGTCTGAAATATGTTGTACTTCCAGTACGATGATTTAATATGAAAAGCCATATGATGGGGGAGTCTCTTTTTAACATTAGACATATCAAATGTAATCATAAGAGAGTTTTTTGGATCAACAGCCCCAATGGCAGTGAGCAGAGTGCTACGCTGAGAAGGACAAGACTGGAGCACCTGAAGAGTCGACATGGCAGAAGGACTCTGCACCAGATCTTCCATAATAGAGTAGTTCTGGGCAGCCCTAGCATTTGGATTAATCGTCGTGCGCTTAGTAGATTCTTTTGGCATCAGAGGTATAGGCTCTACAGTCGGCTTCGTGATATGAAACGGCTCAGTACCATCGGGAGCACCCTTAGCTTTCGAAGAATCTTCTTCGCCATAGTCACGGGCTCTCGTAGCGATATCTGTGTGAGCACTCATCATGTATATGTTTGACGGAATTTCCCCTTCCTGGGTGCCCCCAGAGGAAGCCCCAGTACCTTGATTCGCGCCAAAAACAAGTTGTTGCCCTTGGGGAAAAGGGTTTGTCAACACAGCCTGGGAACTGGACGAAACCTGCTAAGCTAACAAGCACTGCGCATCCTGAATTTTAGGGCAAAGGTGTATAAGATGGTCTCCAGCACACAATTCGCATGGATACTTTACTTTCTTCTTATCCTTTGGACCCTCACCAACATGCTCGTTGGTTTTATTCGCATTACCCTTCCCATTCTTGCCTTTCTTCTTATTATTCCGTCCTTTCTTCTTCCCTTCAAATTGTTGATTTCCTTTGGGGTCAGAAGTTTGGACAGCATTTACTGACAAAGATTGGGAAGGTGATGACTCAGTAGGCATAGCCTGACCAGAAGGAGCAGATTGTATAGACAACTGCTGCAATTGAGTAAGCAAGTTAGCTGCACCACTATTGATCAACCCAATCAGTCCATCACCATGAGGACCAGGCTTAGTCTTGGTTAAATCTAATTTGGAGCGAGGAGCATTGGGAAAATATTTATGGAGGACTCTAGACTGAGAATAAATCAATTCAAGCTGTTGGGCCCTAAAAATAGCCTGTTCCTCCGAAAATACCCCAAACAAGGATACATCTTTCGAAATATCTGACTGCAGAGATTTCAGAAACCATTCCAAAAGGAATTCACCTGGAATATGAGCTTTAATAAGCCTCTTCCTCCTCCGCCATTCCTAAATATGGTCAGAAATGTGGGTTGCATCGTCCTGTTTAAAATTAGCTAGGAGTTCAGTCCCGGCGTCATAACGGACAGGCAACTGGAAATGGTTTAGAAACGTAGTGGCCAGATCTCCAAATGTATCAAAACTGCCCCCAGTTAACTCAATATACCATTTGGCAGCGTTTCCAGTTAAGGTGCGTTGAAACAATCTCAACCTAATCGAATCATCGATCAGGGAGTTCGATGAACACCATAAATGGAAAGTGGTGATGTGGTCAGCCGGATCCTCTCCATTCTTGCCTTCAAACTTTGGAATGTCTAAAGGTAGCTTGGTCGGGACTGGAGGCCACCCCGGACTATATCGAATCGGATCATTCGTCAATTTCGACAAATCTGGCAAGTTCAAAGTTGCCCGAAAAGGTAAGCGAGGAGGAGCCTGAGGATTCCATCCTTGATGGGATGGATTCCCAACATTCTGAAAAGAATACCCTGGATTTGATGAGGCACCAAGTTGCCAAAAGTAACTCATAGAAAAAGGAGAAGAGCCTCCTCCCAATGCCGAGTTACCAAAGAGTGGACCAGTTCCCCCCCCCCCGAAGTATTAAATGAAGAGGAAAGCCCTTGATAGGGGTTTCAGGCATTAGAAAGAGGGGAAAAAGTCTGATAGGCACTCGACGAAAGGAAAGAAGTATTCCCTTGGTGACCAACGTAAAACTGATTCCCTGCCCCCACTGTTGTGAATATAGGGTTCTAACCTGTAAAAGTAGTCGAATTTTGACCTCCAGACCAAGGGTTGAAACTCTGAGTCTGGGAAGTAAACGGAAAGGACCCTAAAGAAGGATTCGAACTAGGAATATGCCCAGTTCCGAAGGGGAACCCTTGAAAAGAAGCTGATCCACTAGCCATGGAAGACATGGGTGTAGATGCAGCTGCAGCAGCGGAAAAGGAAAAAGAAGGAATCCCACTAGTGGGAATTCCAAAACAAAAGGGACCAGATTGAGAAGCATGTGCTTGGGTGAAACCAGAGCCAAACACAGTAGTACTAGAAGCAATCGAAGATATAGCAATAGTGCCTCCTCCTTCAACAGAAGCAGGAGTCTGAATGCCTGCAGCACTCACAGCAGAAGCCGCGTTCCCAGTCGTGGCCATCGAAAGGTATGAATAATATGGAGGATCTTCCAGTCTCTCTGACTCAGGTCTGATGTATTCAACAACGAATGGATAATCAGGAGGAAGAGGAGATGGAAGTGACACAGAGGGTTCAGGTACTTCCTCTACTTGAACTTCTTCTTCCTACGGAAATAAAACTCGCGAGGTGAGCAGAGCGCTCCTCTCGGAACTAACACCGGAACCAATTCCAAAACCTTCAGACCCTTGTGGAGGATCTCTCTCCACTGCGTCAGATGCCATAGGGTGATACTCACCTGCTAAAATACTCCTACGCCTTCTCGAAGAAGGCTCTGGACTCTCGGGAGATAACCCTCGGATTCTCCTCGATCGACGAGGCGCTTGATCAGCCACTTTAACAAATTTTAATTAGACTCAAAAAAGTATAAAGCTAGGCAAGCTAGGAGCAAAGAGCACTCACTACAAAAATAAATCCCTGAGATACAATCAAGCAAACAACCTTCAGGTATTTCCGCTCCGGGTGATTAGGACCAGACACCAAAATACAAGAAAGCGAAATATAGGACCTCCCGAAAGTAGTCTGGGATAATTACGGCCCAGGCCTACTAGCGAAGGTAACAGAAACAGTTACGCCGACCTCCTAACAACAGCCTTTGCCGGCACAAGTACCCAAGCTTCGCAAGGGCACCCCCCAGAAGTACTGCTGGAAGTGATACGACGTCTGCCTTAGGTACCACGGGTATTCCCCCCCGCAGTCACCTATGTGGAACCTAGGAATGGCAACTATGGGCACCAATCTGTGTCAAAAGCCGGGCGGAACGGTCTTGAGGTCAGATCCAGCAAATCAAAGAGGGGGTATCTCTCTTCTCAGCCTTCACTTCCCCTCGCGCTTGACTCTCTGGAGGAGAGCTTTCCCAGTCCACCTAACGGAGTTGGATTTCACTTAATTAATAAACTTCTATGTTGTTGTTTGAGCGGCCTTGGAGAGTTAACTCTCCACTCACCTAATCCAAGGCCCTACAACCTAGCTAGTTGGTGTATAACACTTAATAAAAAAACTTGCTAGTTGCTTTTAAATTATAGTGCTCATTTTAATCGGCTGTTATATTAAGTCAGAGGGATATGGAAATGAAACTCATGGTGTTTTGTGACGCAGAAAACAAATTAATAAAAACCAAACTACATGCAAATGCAGTAATAGCCTTTTGATGACAATAAATTTCTACACAGGTTCTACGAGATTATATATTTTTCTTTTCAAAAATCAAACTCACATTTGCAAAATCTATGAAAATGACTACAATGCTTAAGTGCACCTAATGCAAATAACTAAGAGCATGCAAATTCTAAGAATGCAAATCCTAACAAAGTAGAGAGGAATTTCCCAATGATCCTTCAGTTTTATAATTTTTTGATTGTCCACAAAACAATTTCCCAAAAGCAGAAACTCTCAATATGAAGACACCAAAATATGCTTGAAAACAAGAGGAAGAAACAAATAAAAATTCCTTTCCAAAATCAAGTCAAAAACCAAAGGCGAGAAACCTCAACAAAGCTTCAAAGACGTAACAAAACGAAAACAAAAATGCAAAACAAAAGCAAATGACAAAACAAAATGTTTTTTGAGCTTTTGAATTTTATGAAAAGAAGAGCTCAAAGAGACCAAGCATACTATCCAATTATCAAGCCAATCACTCTAAATTTAAAGCAAAACTCCACAAAAACTCCAAATCTTATAGTGCCACTTTAGTAGCAAGATTTGTATGAGCAAACTAAGACAAGAAACTCAGAAACTCAGCCCAGAAGAACAGTACAACCTTGCAGCAAACAAAAACTTCAAAGAATCAAGAAAGACTCTTCAAAAATTGCAACAAGACCTAGTCAAACGAACTCAAGAAAACCAACCAAAAAATGGGCAAAAATCGAAGTGCAAAGCAAGACACAAGGCTAGGAAAGAGTAAATGAGCATAAGCTCTCTGTCCTGATAAAGCAAAACAGTCAAGAACCTCTAGGAAAAGATCTTGGTACTCAAACCAGAGATGCAAGCACTAAAAACAAGATTTGCCTAACAAGATAGTCTTCAATCAAAATAGAGAGAGAAAATACCATTGACCACTTTCAACACAATCCAGAGGATATAAAGATACTGCAGGAACAGGCCTCCAGAGGCAGACAAGACCAAAAACCCAACAAATTAAAAATTTCAAAACATACCCAGGAATACGCAACTTTACAGTTTCGCAACAAGTGTGCATACGTGACTGTGTCAAAGGAAACCCGCATATACGCGACTTCCTTTGAAAAAAAATACGTGTATACGCGTCTGTCTGTAAACAAACCCGTGTATTAAAAGGTAAATAATGAAAAATAAAAAGAATCAAGACTGGATAAAGAACCAGGTCTTCAGAATGTCTGAGAAAAAGTTAACTGGACTAGAAATAATGATCAAAACTGTTGGAAACCATTCAAACAGCTGAAACCACCCAACAGGGGAATCACAAGAATGCGATCCCCAGTGGAGTCGCCAGTTCTGTTTCGGGGAAAATCACCCTAGAGATTTGTTGGGTCAAAACCTCCACAGATCAGGGCATGCTATTCAAGAAGGACTCACACAACCACACTTGTATGTTAAAAACTAGATAACATCGATAGTAGAACTCACCCGTAGTCCTACGTTTGATGTAGATCCCGCGGGGTCCAAACCCCCAGCAGCCCTTCTTCCTCCTTAACCTGAAAATCAAGAAGAAACGTGCACGGAAATATAGTTGTATAACATATATTAAACCTAAATGTCAGTGAATACCATGTGAAACATTACATAAACAATAATAACTGCTTAAAAAGTAATCTTTTCACATATACAAGTAAATATTACCACATGACTTCAGGAACAAGATGGCTCTTCTTTATTATAAACAGCATGTACAGTAGTAAAAAGTGGAGAGATCACCTGAATCCTTCCACAATCTCCGAGCAAACCGTCATCCAGATCTGTCCCGCCCTTGCCTCGCTAAGATACTTTCAAGACTTGTGCACTCGAGATGGAATATGAACTAATCAACATCTCTAGGAAACAAGGGTTTCCTGTAAAAATCTGGGAAAGTGCAGGAGGCACGGGAAATCAGACTTGAAATGGGATTCCAACAAAGTATAATATCTATAATAATTCTCTCTCCCTTAGGCCATACACATGAGGGTCTTTTATACTCCCTCAAAGTAGTTTCAATCAGTTGGAAACAGTTGGCCACGTGCTGGGGTGGCTGAACTACTGGAGTAACCATCAACCCAACCCGAAAATAGGGAATTTTTATATATTTTTTAATGATTTTAATGGCATACACGGAAAAGTACATGTGGACTCGCGTATACACGCGGAAAAGTCTGGGCATAACCGCGTATGGGATTTTTAACACTGTTTTTTATAAATTTGTTCAAGTCTGTGGGAATGGGTGCCCAAGGCCATAGAGACAATCATGAATCACATAAGGGTGAAAAATGATGCTATAACAACTATTAGCAAATTTTATTTCAGCACTTTCCTCTACATTACACAGTGTTTCCTGTCCTGACACAAGGCTATCATTCAACAATTCAATCGCTGGAATTTCTTGGAGCATATCATTGTGAAGTATCCTTTTATCTTCTGTAGTTATACCATTGCAACAAAATGATGTTGTTTCATCTTCATATATAATAGAAACAAAATCATGTTTTTCTTAATCTTCTTCGTGGTTTACAGACTCATCAATTCAAAATCATTGAATTCCTGAACTTCTGTATCTGTCAACATCATCATACATTCTCTCACAATTTCCATAATACTTCTATCTTTGTCCTCTACTGAAGATGCTTCATTCTAGATATCATCACAAACTTTCATTTGCTTATCTTTAGCTTCTTTAATCATCACAATTTCCTTGCCAATACCATCATTCTCAAAATTATTAAATACAAGTTCAAAATATCTTTCTCTTTCATCCATATCTTCCAATAATCTCACTTCTTCATCAACATGCATAAGCATGTTATCTGCTTGTTGTCCATTACCTGTCGAACCTGAAATCATACACAACATATCAGTTTCAAAAATACAAGGCTCTTCATTTGAAGCCTCATTGATCAGATTTTCCTACTTCTCTGAACTATTTTGATAGTTCACTAAGTTATTGAGAAATTCTTCCTCAACATCTCTGATTTCTTTTTCATCAAAGAATACTTCTGGGACTACAGCTTCTTGACTATGCTTGGCAACTTTATCATAGGTTTGTAGAATACCTTTCTGTTCTACACATTTCTCTCCATCACTCAGTTTATCCAAGTAATATATTTATGTTTTTCTCTCTTCAACCACAAGACTTTGATCCTTCAAAATCTTTCTTAACTTAACTTCTTGAGCTGAGTTCTCTGTGTTAGCTTCTCTTCTCTTCTCTTCACAAATCTGCAATGTATTTATTTTCTTTTCTCTATCCACTTTCCATTGATCTTCTATCCATGCTAAAATTCCTTCAAACATCATCCAATAAGTTTTTAATAAGATAAGACACAATCATTCAGCCATACCTTTTAATTTCCTCCACCAATTGAAGTCTTGAAAATATTTATGCATCTTCTTTTGTGTTTTTCTTGCTTCTACCTTTTTCACATTTTCATGCTCAGGCTCAATTTCATTAAGTTTCATACCTGCAAATGTACATTCACACAAATAATTAATCCCAAAAATATGAAACTTTCTTGTCTGTGTAGATGCTACCAGCACCTTTCTCTCATGTTGATCTGTATATATCATCTCTTCATCATTATCATCGTTATCATCATTGTCTCTTTCCCCAAGGATAGGTCCTTTCTCTGGTTTACAAATAGATTCTCTTTTTCCATTCTCAACTGTTCGGAATATTAATTTCCTAGCAAATAATTCCTTGACAAGCCACTTAACTCTTTTCCCTACATAAAATCCTTATTTCCATTCCTCTCTAATTCCTTTCTGTACCAGCTTCTTCAAATGACTGAGTTCTATCTTCATCTCAGCTATCTCTTTGTCAATTTCTTCCTTACTCATTATTTTGAGTCCATCTAATTTGACACTTTTCCCTCTTTGTCTGTGACTTTTCTCTATACCCCTGTTATGACTAACAATAGTCAAATTCATTTCTTCCTTTGGTGAACTTTCATTTTTCACTGGTGAGCTGCAACTAACCCTCCTTTCTTCTGTAATAAGTATGTTACTTGTCACCCATACCAAATCATACTTTTGGTATCTTTTCTTTTCCGGTTCCTCTGCACTAGAACCCATTCTTCTCCTTGAGCACTCCAACTGAGTTTCCAAAGATATTGACTGCTGCATCTTCAATTGCTCACTTCCCTTTTCCTTCAGTAACTTCATTTACTGTTGGGTATTGTCACCTTTCATTCATCTGAGAGTTCTTCCTGCTTCATCTTCTTTAACATAGCTCATGTGCTATGATGCTGATACAACTCATTCTACCCTTTAGCAATTTCACTGCTTCCATTGACTTGCACAATCTTACCTCAGGATACATTAAAGTACCTTTTCAAACCTGCCAATTTTCTTCAAATATATCTTAAAATTAATTCTCATTCCATCAATTAAATCTTTTCCAAATGATTCATCTGTCCACTATTTCATTTAAACTTCTTCATTCAAAAGACCCCATACAGTCAGCAACTATTTCCCGTCTTAATTTTCATAATGGACACTTCATCTTTTAAGATCAAATAAGATTAAATCTGAAATTCAACTATATTTACAAATTCATGACAGACACTAAAATTCCTTCTCATAACTTGTTTGTAAGCAATTCCTATCTTTCTTCTGCAAATTCCAAAATTTCAACCCTTGTAATGGCTCTCCTTTCAGATCTATTAACTTTTTTCCTTCAACCATCAATATCATTGTCTTCAAAAATACTTTAAGCACTCCTTGGTCATTCTCAATTTTACACAAAATTCTTCAAATCATTTAAATTTCTTTCGTCAAGCCACTCTTCTATTTGACTTTAAATTCAAAACCTTTTACTTCAATTTACCTTTTAAATCAAATCAATCATTCAATCAACTTACATGGAAATTTCATTTTTCCTGAAAGGAAAACATCTTCTCCTTTGAAATTTCAATCCCTTGCTATTCTTCATACATTCAAACAAATCTTTGTACATCATCAAAGATAAATATTCTTACCAGACCTTCGCCATAGGATTTACTGTCTCTCCATCTTCAATCTATGCCGTAGATGTAAAATCTCCGTATATCACATCCATAGAAAAGAGTGAAATGATTAAGAAGTGTGACATCCATTAAAAAGAATGAAATGACCTAGAAATTGAAAAGAATGATCATTACAGAAATATTCTGAAATTTAGATTATAAAGATAGAACACTATTTAACCTTTACTTTACCAAAGCAAAGCGTGGCCTATAAAGAGCATCCCTAAATCCATACAAGTGTATGGTGTAAATGAAAAGACAATATATTCTTTATTTAGCATGATAAGACACCTAGCATTCCACCGCCTTTCATTATAAAATTAATGCATTACTTCATAAATTGGGCACCATGGTTTAGTTAATATCATACTTTCACATGATGTGGGGCAGTATTATTGACTAAAAGAAATAGGTTATGAATTATCCAAATTAATCAAAAGAAGCGGTATGTTTCTTTCTTGGTTTCCTAGGGTTTCTAGGTTGCATAGCATATAGTCTTCATAGCTTCTGCTTAAAAACAATAATGTGGTTCGAAATTTAAGAAACGATTATATGTAATCACGAATTTGCATGTCAGATTTTTCCAAGGATTTGAAATATAAAACTATAACGTTGTATATGTTTTTTGTTTTATGGGAATACATACGAGAGTACAAGTTATAGGTTCCAAAGAAATCCAATAAAGTCTATGAGATGATGCCAAGAAGCAAATGGATTTGTTATATATATATATATATATATGAGAGGTAAGAACATTATGTTCATTAAAATTGTCACTTGTGTATATAGAATCATTAAAAATAATTTAGTTGTTAAATAATAATACAATTTAATTTAATATATAATTATATTATATATATTTTTAAAGAATAAGAATTTTAATATAACAGTGGTTATCTTTGATTTTAAGATAAGACTTTATTTGTTATTTATTAATTATAATTTAAATAATTTAATAATATAAATAGTTTATAGGAGATAGTTAAATTGGTTATCATTGTATTATAACAATTTAATAGGTAAATTGTGAATTTTTAGGTTAAATCATTTTGTGAATATTTATCATATTAATAAAATCAAATAAACAAACAAATAAAATAATATAATAATATAAATTTTTAATACAAAATAATATAAGTTTTTAATGCACATTAGTGTAGAGTTTTTAAAATTTTAAAATTAAATGTATTTTTTTAATTTTCATATTATTTAGTAATATATATTTTTTATTTCCAATATTTCTTCGTTACACAACAAATCTTAAATTGTGTTAATATTTTTCATCATAGTTATACTATTGATTAAAGCACATTAAATGAGTTGATAGGGAGTGTCATACATTCCATGAAGTGTCTTAAATATTTTAATAATTAATGTAAGTGTGAAAAATTATATTTAATTTTTATTGGTATAAATAATTTTCTAAAATATTTTAAATATTAGATGCATTCATTAATTGTGTTTATCCGTTAATAATTTGTCTGATGGAATAATAAAATGAAGTCAATCAATATTACTCTGCGATATACAATACAATATATAATTACTTTCCCAATTATTAGATCCCCTCTCTAAACAAGTTAATAATTTCTTAATATTATTTTGAGTTAAAAAAATGCATTGCTTTATCATTTAAGGTTATCTCAACTTCAAATCACACTTATAAAGATGATCAACCATGCCTCTTTATAAGAATATGATTTTGAAATTTAAATATTTAATTTAATATATTGGAAAAGAATTTATGCATATAATACCTATAAAGTGAATGTTGTTCATATTTGTATCAAATTATATCGAAGTTGTGGTGAAATGTGGTGAAATATTGGAAGTTTCCAAAGTAGAGTTATCTTATATTCATAAATCAACTATAAGCCAATGTCTTTCCTAGAAATCAGTGACCACCCTTAACCTTCTTTTTCTCTCACATATATAAAACCAACTATTGATGGTTTATCATTCATAAAATTCATTATTATTTATAGAAAATGGTGACCATCACTAACCATAATCATAATCATATATCCATCAATAAAAAATAGTATCAAATCTCTCTAACGTCATAAAATCATTATTTAAAAAAAAAATGATGACACATGTATCATCTTCCATATGCTCAAGGATTTAGATATTTATTATTAAAAAAATGGTAATGAAACATGTGTCTTCCCTATGTTCAAGAATCTAGATATTTATTATAATATATAATATTATATTATAATTCTAATATATATTAGTATTATTGAGTTTTCTCTAATTTTCATTTCTTTTTTTTATCAATTTAGTAGTGCCTTGCTATTTTCTATTTATGTTTTGAAAGCAAGTTACAAAAAATAATATTAAGTTTGTGGCCTCAACCTACCTAGAGGAAACCAGGTCTGTTGGCCACCTTAATGCGTTAAAAGCCATCCAAAATTGAAAAAGTTTCATTCTACCATTTGCTTCATTAGCTAACTGACTATTTAATCTATTCTCTACATATCTATTGAATGATATATGTCTTTGCAGAAATCAAAAATACATATTATATACATGTCAAAGATTTTATCCATCTGAAGAATCAATTGGGGCTGGATCCTTTGATGTAGATCCTGGCATACCCACTTGTTACATCTGTTGGATTTTCTTCTCAATTCTTCCAATACGATCATCAAGTCGACTGATATGATCAGTGGCCTGGTACTGTGTGACTTTGATGTGCTTCAGCTGAATGTCAATGTCTTGTAACAAATCCACTATTTTTTGTTATGTCTTCTCTTTGTTAGGGTGAAAACTCTGCATAACCTTAGCCAATAGGCATTTGACAATCCAGTAAGTGTGAATTGTTTGATTAAATAGTGATAAGCGACCTCGAGTATTGCCAGGATCTGTAATGAAGTCCATAATTTCTGCTTCTGCTTCATTGTCTTCCTCATTGTTCTGAATTTCTCTTTCCCAACCTTGAATTGCCTATCTGACCTGTGATGAATTTCCAAGGGAGTAGGTGGCTGAGAGGTTCATTAAAACCTCTTGTTTTGTCTTCCTTCCTCTCTTCATGTGCTTATCTTTAGGCTGTAACTTCTTCTGTTTCCCTTTCTCTCAATTATGGGCCAAGGAATTTCTTGTTTGCCTCTTAACCATGGTGGTGAGCTGACTTATATCAGTGAGCTCTGGAATAAGAATAAGCAAATACAAGAAATAGATAACAATTAAAGTTTGATCTCTGTCATCAAGAATACCATTTGGATAATTATGTTTCCCCTCGATTGCATAAGACATGTTTATCCCTCCCATAGTAGCAAAGATAATACAGTGATCCCACACCCAGAAATAACAGAGGGTCCTGGTATATGAAGAAAACCAGCAAACAATCGGGGCTAGCCAGAGGTAGAACCGATCTTAAAGGTTATGATTCAGATTAGCAAGCAGGCGTTGATAGGGAAAGCGAGTCGGAGTAAAACCAAAACAGACGTGAAGGTTTTTAGTTTGAGTTCCACCAACTTTGTTTATGTAAGATAGAAACTCCCACAAATTATAACTGGGGCCACGAAAGACCTTCATGACCTTCTGCCTGCTATGGGTTACAATAGGAGAGAACCAAGAGAACCAGAGTTGCATAACACTATCAGAATTAAGCTTTGTTGTCTGCCTATAAAAATAAGTTGTAAACAGAATATCCCAGCAGGGGAAAATATTCCTACTTGTTTTCTGAATGCCACTACATGTATTCACCCCATTCCGATTCTATATTGGAATTGCAACCCACCCAGCACATAAATTTCTACTAGGTAGGGCCTGGAATTTTTCTTAACCAACACATGAGGATTAATCTGAAAGTGACAGGGATCCCTAAAGCAAGGTTCGACTGGATTTATTATAACAAACTTAGACCATTCTACGTCCTGATTAAAATAACGAACAGAACCTATCCTAATCAGATACATAGTCCAGGTTTTGGTAACAAGCATAGACTAAAAATGGAGAATTACATACCCCAGCAGTGCTACGAGTCTGGTGCAGGGTATGGTCGCCTCCATCCTCCTGCGCTTCTTCACGATTGCTACCACAGAGGAATGGTTTGGTTCACAATCAATCTTCCGATGCATATACCCTGCCCTCACTGTGATTTTTCCTTACGGCTCTGACAGCACAGGCTGTCTTACCAAACGCTACATTATACCTCTATCCTCCGCATGTTGCCATGATCTTTCTAAGGACAGCTTATGCATGGTCATTTAATGATGCATGAATAGAAGCCTCCACCTGGCAGACTCCTTTACTAGCGACCTCGATCAATGGGCACCTCGATCAGGGGTCTCTTGATCCACAAGATCTCTGTCTATAATTATCTGAAGAGGATGTAGTTCTATATCCCAGACTCTGTCAGCTGGTGTTGCATCCAATTCTCTACCAACATTTCAACATTTTTAATTTTCATTTCAACACTTGGGTATTGAGCTTATATACATGTGGATGGATGTTATAAAGGATTTTGAATATTTTTTCATTGGGGTATCATTTCAATTTTGGATTTTGGTTTTCATAAATATATCGGGATATTTCTTTTCATTTGTTTCTTAATTATAAAAAAGTTATCATATTTTATATTCATCTTGTTGGTGAGTGTGTCTTAGTTAGCCTTTAGACCAGTCACAATTATCTTATTTAGTTTTCTTATAAAATCTCTCAACCATTTGGTTATGACTTTCCAAGTTATCTACCTCATGAGAGTTCTCAACTAGTTGGTAGTCATAGTTATTTTTGTCATAAAAACCTATATTTTCATTCAATTTCGAAGACAAATAACCTACTTTTCCATTTTTAAAAAAAATTTATGAAATAATGTGATATACCCAAGCATGAATGTTGTTTTGAGATTCTAACTTCTCATTCAGGTGTATGATGGATTCAATAAAGTTACACAAATGTAATCATATCAATGTATCCATATCTCCACATGGTGTGGGTGCTTTATCTACAAGTGATATTGATAGCTTTGGACTTGGGTTGGGTGAATTACATGGTTAACTAGGCTTAGGAATTATGTTATCTTATATATTAGAAGTTTGCTAGTTTAATTATTTTCTCTACGTGTATCTTGCTTGTGCGAAGCCTAACCACCCAAGTGCTTGTCAAGGCATCAGGATATTACTTTCAAGGTGAATTATGATGAATTACTTTTGATGCTACTCATTTTCATTTGAAGGCATTCTCAATAAATGAAAATAAAACCTTTTGTAATATTTGTACACCTAGTTATTATAGTCAATATTTTGGAATTCTCTTATCAATAGTTTAAACATTTTATTTATTTATTTATTTTAATTTCAACTTCAAATATATCTTGTGATATGCCAATTCCCATGCACTACCTATTTGTAATAGATAAAAAAAATATGGAGGAGGCACATAGTCTATAATATTTTGAACCTACGAATTTGCGTTGACAAAATGCTAGGCATTTTCTCGTATAGTGGTTAACATTGATTCCTTCTAATATCTCTATGGTTTTATATCATTTTTTGACAACTCTGTGTATGGGATGCCTCAATTTAGCCATCATTCCCTTCACATACACATTTTGTAGCTCTTTCCCACTCTAAAATCTACTTTCAATTCTCCTTGGAAATGCATACA
The DNA here is from genome assembly GCA_034641835.2 of Pinus albicaulis. Lineage (NCBI taxonomy): Eukaryota > Viridiplantae > Streptophyta > Pinopsida > Pinales > Pinaceae > Pinus > Pinus albicaulis. Next base: position 1,031,649,603 of record CM076581.1, on the reverse strand, counting down.
TTGTTCTTGCTCACAAAAGGAGCAACCATATGCACTTCTACCTCACACAAGGGGAGTATGCCTCCAAAAGTGACTAAAAACATATAAAAATTTATGAAATTTACACACTTCTAAGTGAGTTCTATAGAAAACTACTTCTATAACTCCCTAAGACCACATCCAAACTATCTCAACTAACTTTAGTTGTATAAAATGAGGTCTAAGTGGAAGGAATGGCTACAAAACTAAAATTAATGTCTAACAAAGTTATCCTATGGACAAAAGTTCATTGAAACTTGTAGTCTCTTATGGTTTTTATGATATTCAACCCTTAGCCAATGTTTCTTAAGTATTTTCTCCCTTTCCTATTTTGAGGCCTAAAACCTCCCATGTCTCATCATTGTTGTGTTGAGAATATTTTCAGAGTCCTCAGTGGCTTGAGGATAGTGGAATCCAAACATTATTTATGGAAGGTGGGAACAAAAAATTAGGTATGTCTTTATGTACAATTGTTTCACTCTAATTAAAATGGATATCTCTCTTCTTTCCCTTTCCCAAACTCTATTTTAATGTCCTAATGGTTCATCCATTTCATTGTTTGATTAAGGTTCTAACTTACCTAACAAGGTAGATATTTCATGCTTATCTTTTGTTTTTTTTTCAATTAATTTCATACATATGTTTGCATGCTTGTTTATAGGTCTAAAAGTGTAGATAGGAGCAAGGACAAGTGGTGCAAGGTCAATTTGGAGGATTCATATCCAATCAAGCATCAAGACCAATTAGGTCCCTCTCATAACTAACTAGTATTTATGTCAATTAATTGTAGAGATGTCATTAGGATTGAACTGCATTGTTGTCTAACTTGATATATTAATAGCCCACCCTAGCTATAGGATTATTTTTATCCACAATAGAGCGGGTGACTCCACTGAGGAAAACACCTTGATTTCTACTTAATAGGATTTCCTTTGTTTCTTATATGGCTATATGTAGGGTATTCTATTAAGTTTTCACTTTGATTGTCTTGTTTCTAGTATAATAGAATAATTTTCAATGGTAATTTGAGGGTTTTGGGGAATTTTTTTCTTAACTTTTTACACACCTTTCTTATGGGAATAAAGAATACATACACTTGTTTCCTTCACAATAAGTGTGTACATACACTTTTTTCTTTACTAGAAAATGTGTACATGACTCTAGTATTGAATTGTTTCATTGTTTGTCCTCCTTCTTTTCCTTTTTGCACGGTTGTTGTTGCTTTGAGAATTAGGATTTTCTTGTATTGGGCGTTTCTTATGAATTAGTGTTAAATTGCATACATGTAGATAATTTTGAAAATAAAAGAAAAAATATTATTTGCATCCATTTTTATTTTTTTCCTTTTTTAGCATTCTAAGTACTACTTGATTAGTTGCCTTCTCCTTTTGAGTTCCTCTTAGGGAGGGTTACATTGTCATAGCCTTGGGAAAAAATGTATATTTTTTTGTTTCCATTTCCATTGTGATTTTACAAAAGTTGTTCAGCTTTCATAGTGAAAATCAAACATATTAAATAATTAGGGAAAAAAAGTTAATTTTACTATTTTTTTAAGTTTTGATTTGCAAGAGTCTAAAAATACCATAAGTTGCATTATCAATCCCATGAATAATCAATTACCTTATAAAAATATTGCTTAATCTAAATCAATTAGATCTTTTATTATTAGAAAACCAAGAGTAGCCTAGCACTACTAGGGCCTTGGAAAAGGTTGGAGAATAAACCCTCGAAGGCCACACAATCAAGCTAGAAGTAAATAGATTGAAAAATACATTAGTATCAAGAAGCACTCACTCGGAAATCACCTATAACACACATGTTATGAACGAGGTCATGCTAGGGGAGATGGAGGTGATATCTTATATTTCACTTATTTGAGTGTTTGTTTGCTTAATATACATAGGAAGGTTTTTGGATTGAAGTGTCAAGCTCTCTAGGTGATGCCAATTCTCTTTAAAATTTTGGGATTTGTTTACTTACACACATGTGGTCCCAACCATTGGTTGTTCTACTTGATAACCAATTTTGAAGTGGAAACTTTAGTGGCGTTTCATAGGATATCTCATGGGTTACTATGAGTGGGAAGTGCTTATGGTAGCTAAGTCGAATGTATAATCATCATTTCAACTCTTATTGAAGGTGCTTGTATTTAAGAAGGTAGTTGAACCTTGGGTGATTGTTACGAGTAGATTATCGTAATTGTCTCTTACACCTTTTTCGATTGGAATTTGGGACTTAATCAAAGAAAATTACTTTTTGAATGCCCTCTTGAAAAAATTATTCATGGGTTTAGATCTAAGTCGTAACTACCTTGGGCTGAGCTTTAGGAGAGTAGTTTGTTTGTTTACTAATCTCAAGTTGAGTGCTTTATTATTGTTTGTAGTTAACCCTCGGTTGTATTTTTATTTCTACCTTTTAAGTATTTGATTCAAAGTGGCTAACCAATCCATCCACTAGTATAAAAGGACCCAATGTATTTCTCCAAAAATATGGAGTTTCCTCCTCAAAGGCATAGGCTAAATAATGTAACTCTCCTCCAAGGGAGATAGTAAATTACTAAAGCAAATGTGGGAAATATTATCAGGGAAGAACTCAGTGAGGAAGAGATTTGGATTAAGTGATTCTTAAGGGTTTTTCAATGGTCATATTCTTATTCTTAGGAGGGGTCCATATCCTTTGACTCAAGATTATCCTGGTGATGTTAAGTTCAAACATATCCTTAATCCATTTGGGGGAATTTTAATCTCTCCCTCACTAGTCAAAATAGTCGTATTATCTTGCACTCTCGAGGTTTCAAGAATTCGAGTCACATCATAAATACTTTTCACTAATGGTATACAATGGATAACACCATTAATACTTCAAGAGTACTGAGCACCCATAACCCCACATTAGTTATCTCTAGTGGAGGAATAAAACTCTCCATTTTGAGTGTCCTCATCATCGACACTTTCCTACCACTTTTTGGAACATCAAGCTGAGGTATAGTACCTTCTATCACACCTCCTAATCGAGGTATGGGAACACAACCCTTTACATCATATGGTGTCAATACCCAAAGGTTAAAAGCAACTCTATCGAGGTCATGGATGCCTGCGGGTTCCAGAAGCTCTGTTGATGGCATTGAAGCTTTACTCTACATCAATAATCTCTCATACCCTCTTCTTATTAAAAAAAAAAATCTATGGAGAAATTGTAATCCCAACATACCTTTAACATTTATGCATGAATATATTTTTAATCAATCACAATGTTTCAGTGGAATAACGGCACTAAAAGTTTTGATTTCTTGTGTTTTTGCGCATGTTGTTCCTTTTCCTTTCATACATCATATCACGACAGCTTATCACTTATTTATAAATCATGGTACGAGCCTTGATATTATTTCTCCAATACAATTTATAATCTTTTCATGATGTCGCATACCTCATTACTTCATTACCACTGTACTTTGCTACCTACGCCTTACCTTTTCATTTATTTTGGTCGAGGACAACCTATCAGTTTTAAGGGGGGCAAGGACCTCCAGTGTACTTTTAAGTGCGCTGTCACTTTTTCATTTGATTTTTCAAAGAAAGATATGATTTTCCATGATTACAAAAGCATGTGGTATGATAACGATCTCAATAATGGTATTTACATTTATAAAATATCACATAACCATTTTCTATTCCATTATTCCGCTTTGTGTGTCCCCACGTTCTCCCTGCTACTTTTATCAATTGCAGAGTTTCAACGCCATGGGATGAAGATCTGTACGCGGAGAACCGCTAGTACTAGATGTTTCTGATGCAGCCAGGGCAATTTTAGCTCAAGATGGGTGGATAGTCTATTTCACACGATTTCAGGCACCTAACAAAGAAATTTCCATTGAGATTCTACGAAACTTACAGAATGAAAAAAATATGGTAAGTGGCAGACAAATCTCTGTATCAGACACAGTGATAGCAGAAGTATCTGGTTTACCAGTCAAAGGACCCGTGTGGACTGGCAAGCGATTGAAGCTACAGGATGTCATCGAAATATTCAGAGATGAAGGACAGGAGCTAGTTAAGAAAGACAAAGGTGTTCGACCATCTTCTTTTGGAGAGACATGGGGAGAATTAGCAAGAATTGTCCAGAACTACATCACCTGCGATGGGTGAAAAGATGTGGTAAGGCCACGCCAACTTAAACTTCTAGCAGTTTTAAAACAAAAATGCTCTGTCAATTTACCAACATTGTTGAAATCTTTATTGCATGACATTGCTGAGAGGATAAGATAGTCCCAACATGTAGAAATTGTGGTAAGCCACCACTGCCTGATTAGACTGATAGTTACCATAATCTCGCTCAGCAGCAACTAAGCTGGGATGATTTAGTATCAGCTTAGGAAGAAGGCTTAGCCTTGCCTGCCCCTATCCCGATTCAGAAAAAGAAAAGAAATTCCCTTTTAAGAAATATACCTCCAAACGCAGACGGTCCGCAAAGATAAGGTCAAGGCTAGGGGTGGCCGAAAACCCTCAAGGTAGCACTAGCCAACCCATAGAGATATCAAGCCCGGTTAGAGAACGACCCTTGCAGCTAGAAGGTGAAGGCCAGGATAACCCCAGTGAAGAAACAGGATAGTCTGTTGAGGAATAAGGGAATGAATTAGGACTCACCCCGACACCAAGTATGAGCCCCCGAGGCAATTTATTGCATGATTTTGAATTTTCCCAGGTTCTAGCTAACATGAGTGATTATATGCAGTAGGAAAACCCACTTAACCTGAACGAAGAAACAATCCAATCTCCTGAAAATACCGGCAATACTGAACATCTATCTCCTTTAAGGGAAGCAAGCCTCGAACCTGAAATAAATGAAGAAGCTAGTTAGGAAACAATGCACCAATCTGGTGACACACTTCCGGTGGAAAACAGCTAGATAGGCCTAACTACAGAAAGTATAGGCCACGAAGAAGAAATAGAAACAGAAGTGCTTCAAGAAGCCGAAACTCAGTCTGGAGACACAGTCCTATTAGGACGAAGCTAGGATGACCAACCAGGATCATTGGAAGCAGAAGCTATTCATGAGACTAACAGCAGGATAGTAGCCCCGCAGAGAAACTATAGAGCTAAGTTGAAAAAGCTTAGGAAGGAACGGCAAAAGCTGCGTAAAATAGTGAAAAGACTTAGAAGAAATATCAAGGAAATCACCATGGAAAAGGCACCAGAGACAGCCAACGTGGCAGTCCAAACAAAAATATATGAAGAGAACACTACCGGGACTCAAACTGAGCCCATGTCCCCTCAACCTATTATTATTCGAGAAGAACAACGTGTAATTTTCATAGATACAACAAATCAGACAGAGGCTTGGACCTCTAATAGTAAGGAAACTTAGACAGAGCACATTTTCTCCCATAATGTGGGTACCGAGACCAGTATATTAGCTAAAGACATCATACTGTACAATGACCTTGTTGCGCATATCAGCCCTTCGACCTAAATTTTTGGCCTAACACTCCCCCATAATCCTTCAAAACTGTTATCATGACCTAAAACCTCATATTCTGCATATCGTTGCCTCTTTCCGCTCAAAAATACACTACCCAAAGTCCTGAGTCCGCAATTAAAATTATATCGGGCCTAGCCCTTCACCCTTAGCCCCTTGGTTTCATTCCCCATATGACTCAGGCGCAAGACCGGGCGCCAGGCGGAAAGGAGCTTAACGTTTAAAACTTCGGGCGCGTCTACAGCCGTCGAATCAAGAACCAATCGACGAAGCGAAGTCCTGCTTACCTTGGTGGTCCCCGCGCCTCCGCTCACTGCTCAAAATCGGCGGTTTCATTCCGCACCACCTTCACCAGGCTGGTGGTTTCCGATCAAATGGCAGCGATTCCACACGCTGCATGACGCGTGTCCCCCTGTACGTCCCAAAACCACTGCCATTTCGTGCATTAACTTCCGATCATAGACGTGTAGCGGAATCCACCCCCACCGTCAGATCTCGGAGGCTCCATCCAATGGTTGTCCTCCTCCGGAGTTGCACGCGACTTAACCCAAGCCAATCGTACTTCGGGCCCTCCATTCCATCGCCCTCTGACTAATTTTTAACCATTGATTCCATTTCTGATCGTGTGGACCGAAATCATTCGCACGTCCTGCTGACCGCTCAAGTCCACCTTCACGTTATTCCCCTGTCGGTCTTACGTGCATCCTCATCATGTGTCCACGTGTTCATCACCTCCTACCTCCACCGTTTACATATTCTATTCATTCGTCGCGTTGTAACGACTTTGTGTCCTAAACCTCCGCCAACTCATTTTTCGCTATTCCACTGTATTTCTTGCTGCCACCCTGCTTCTTCTTATGGTTTATCCTAGTCTACATCACCACTCCATGGTCATAGCTGCATTCATGATCCCTATGCTTGTTTTCCTTAACGTGTTCGTGGAATTTTGCAGGGTTTTTAATGATGAAGGATGATAATAATCTGCAGCCTCCATTGCAGAAGCCGAATGCACTCCAAAGGATTATTCAGCAGACATAGAATTACAGGACAAAGATCTGAAGAGATATATAGATAGGACTTTCGTTAAATGAAGCGAGATGGATATTTATCAAATTCCTCAGAGCAATTTAAAGGGGGCAGATTTTGGTAGCTGAAAACATAAATGAGGTTACAAAGAATATCAACAGAAGATCGAGGAGCTCAGTGTCCGGCATTGAAAAATACAAATTCCAGTTCAGGGCTAAAGGGGCCGAGAGTACCATGCACAAACATCAACAACCTCAAGGTTTTATTGCAGCAGATTTTTCTCTTTCAGCCAAGTACAGAACATTTGTATATTTTATTCTTTCTGTCTTGTTTATGAGGAGATTTTCTGCCTCAGCATTTATTTCATAAAACAGCAGTAGAGTACTCGCACCAGTTCAGCACCGCCGAATAGCATAGGCGGGTTCTTCTTACAAATTAGTTTTAAATTAGATCATTAAATGTATATTACCAACCACCATTCTCTAGGGCTTTCTATCTCTTCTATAAAAACCAGAAAGAAATACATTGTAAGTGTTCCAGAGTTCTATCAGCAAACTGTACAGTGAAAGGCTTTTGTATACATCTTGTAAAGTTTCTGTATGAAGGCTCAGAGCCCGTAGGGTTTCAGTGAGGAGGAGTTATAACTGTAATGAGGATTCTGGTCTTTGGTATCCCACAGTATGTAATCTTTTCTTATGTGTTAATATAATATCTCATTTCATGCTATTTATCTTCTTGTATCATGTTCTAGAATGCGAGTGGCTCATTGGTCTTAAGTAAGGATTCATCCTAGTTGGTGCCCATACTTGGATTAGTCAAGCGCTTTAAATAGGCCTAGTCATGATATATTGTTCCATGTTCATTTCATCCATATTTTCTGCTATATTAGTTACTTGAGGAGGGTGCTTTAAAAACGCCATTGTCATGTATGGATTCTTAGTTGGATAAGCCCATATGTGGTTTTGTTGTGTATCTGGGTATCAGCCTCATGCTAACTAGTATCTTCTTCATGTTTCTTCACTGCATCCACTTTCTGATATTTGATTTCTATGGCATATTATTTGAACTAGCCCTCTTTGCAGTAATCTGTCTCTTAACTGTCTGATGCTTTTGTATTGGAGTTTTGCATGTTGTTCCTACATTATTCTTATCTTTGTATCAGCTTCTGAGAGAGTTTGGTTCCATTTAAACTAATTTCCTTGTTTTGCAAGAGATAGTAAGAGAGCTTTTGGATTGAAAACCCAAGATATATTATGAGCTCCTTGCTATGCTAAGATGTCCTAGGCACTGGTTTATAGCAACTCTAGGTTGTCTCTAGGAGTGACAAGAATTGTCGACAACATCTTTCTGGCGCCGTTGCCAGGGAACGAATTTGAGAATATCAGTTTCCCTGGGCCTCGACAAATCATATTCACTCTCTAATCAAGTGAGCACAGAGAGTTGAAGAGTTGCGTATCTCTCACCTTGGCGACTCCACTGTTCTTTATTTGATAAATCTATTGGTAGTCCTAGCTCCTCGAAAGCCACATTTGAGGTCAGATTCCTCTAAGTTAAATACATCCTCTGTATCTGACCCAGAGAAGATTATCCATAGAAGAAGTTGGAAAGAAATACAATCAGCCTGTGTTGAAGTCCCTGAATATTCTGTAGAAGATCATCCATATTCTTCTTCTCAGGAAATCCCAGTGGAAAATCCCGACTCCACTGAGGAAAATCCCAAATATTACTCAGATAGCCCACCCAGGGGAAGTGCTAGAACCAAAGATAACCCTCATCCTACCCCTGAGGCTGAAGAAGTTAAAGAAGTCACATAAGTAGCTGCTGTTAACCGTGAACTATTCCCATCTACACCTCAGGCTTCTGTGCAATTTATTCCCATTGTTATACATACTCCACTTCCTCCTCCTCCCCTTCCTTCATTTGTACATCAAATTGTTGCACAACCCCCACCTCCTCCAATGGCTAATGTTCCTACTTTCCTATTGAACAAATATGCTCCTTTAGCACTCCCACAAGTGTTAAAGGACATGCCACAGGATTATTTGAAGATTCTGCCTAGATTTAATGGAGAAAATGAGATTGATGCCCAGAAACATCTTGAGACTTTCTGCTCCTTTGCAGAAAAATTAAATGTAGAACATCTGGATGTGGTCTTAAGACTGTTTGTTCAATCTCTGGATGGTGAAGCTAGGAAATGGTTCAAGACATTAGCAGACCGTTCTATAAACACCTGGAAGAGAATGGAAGAAGTTTTTCTTAGAAAGTCGGGAGAAAAGAAAGATTATGGTCAGTGTCTTATTTAATTTAATGCTTTGAAGAAAAAACATACTGAAGGGGTGTCAGAGTTTATCAAAATATTTAATAAGTTGTATCTGAGTTTGCCTCCTGAGATGAAGCCCCACCAAGCTGCTGCTAAGATAATCTTCATAGCAGCCTTTGACTTTGATTTTGGCTTTTCCCTCAGGGAAAGAAAACCTGCCACTCTAGATGATGCTCAGATGGATGCTCTTGAGTTGGAAGCAAATTTTGCCTCCACTGGGAAATTAAAGGGAAAGGTTGAACAAGATACTAGGAGGAGAGGTAAAGAATAGGTTTCCACCTCAAACCAGGAAAAATATTCAGATAAGATGGATGAAATAAGCAAGATGATTAAGAAAATGGTTAAACTTGAATTAGAAGCTAAGAATTCAGCTCCCAAAAACTTCTATAATGCTCCAAATAGAGGATACAATCCTCAGTATAAGAGACCACCCCTGTAGATATTGCCAAGGGAAGCAAAAGGACAACAAGATCAGGTACCAGACCCATTGTACCTGGAAGGTCCAGCAGAGGACTCCACTGAAGATGCTGCTTATCAATTAGAAGATTCAAATCTTGCTTTTTCAAACAATGATGATATAGAATGCCCATTGCAAGAAGAAGAAGAAGAAGCAGAGATTGATCATTATTGTAAACAATTTGCTGATTTCATGCAAGCACAATTTAATGTAAAATATGATCTCATATCCTCAAGGAAGAGGACCCGAACTCAAGATCAAGAAGAAGCTCCACTTCAAAGGGATGCACCTTCTCAGAAAGAACCAACAGTACAAAAAGCTGCAGAAAAAGGTAAGAGTCCTCCTAACGCTCATCTACAACCTCATGATCAAACTCCTTCTTCCTCCAAAGTTGCTAGTCCTTCCAATGTCCAGCCTGTGTTAAGAGAAGTTAAGTTTCCAGCTGAAAATAAAGAGTCAAAAGAAGTTGTGATAGAAAAACCTTCCCCTGCTTTTAGTTTACAAAAAGAACTTGAGAAGATTAAGATTCCATTCCTCTTGACCGAGCTGTTAAAACAGCCTGCATATCAATCTCAAGTTACTTCCTTCATGCTTCCTCCTGAAATACCAATTGTGCCTGATAGTTTGAACCTTCAAGAAGAAAGACCCATGGTAGTCTTTGGCCCACATGTCGAGTAGATAGACCCTTCTACTCCTCCTTTTTATGTGTCTTTAGTTATTCATGGCCTGCTGTTACACAACTGTATGCTAGATTCTGGGGCTTCCCATAATCTGATGCCTCTATCTGTCATGGAAAAATTAGGACTGCAAATTACAAGACCATATAAAGACCTTTATTCATTTGATTCCAAAAGAGTCAAATGCTTGGGGATGATTAAAGATTTAGTGGTCAATTTGGCCCAAATTCTAGCAAAGAGTGTGGTCATGGACATTGTGGTGGCTGATATCCCAGCCCGCTTTGGCATGTTGCTGTCAAGGTCCTGGGGTACAAAAATTGGTGGGTCAATTAAGCTGGATTTAACATATGCTACCATCCCATTTTTTGGTGGACAGGAGAGGAGGTTATACAGAGAGACTAAATTTGTCAAGGTAGTTACTAAGGCTGATAACTCTGAAAATTCACCAGTCTATAGTAAAGAAGGAGATTTTTCATGCTTTATGCTAGAAGAAGATCAAAATTATGTGCATGAGCCCTCCTTCTGTCAAATCCAAGCTGAGCAGCCTTCAGAAGATCAAGGGGCAGGAATCTGGACATTACATTTCGATGGAGCAAATTCAAGAGAAGGAAGTGGGGCTGGAGTATTGTTAATCTCTCCTACGGGAAAGTGGGTGCCATTGTCTTTTAAATTGGAGTATGAGGCTACTAACAATGTGGCCGAATATGAAGCACTGTTATTGGGACTGCAAACAGCCAAAAATATGAACATAAAGAGTTTAAAATTTCTGGGAGATTCTGAATTGATTGTTAGATAGGTTAGAAATCAATGCCAAACCAAACACCCCCAGCTGAGAGCATATAGAAACGAAGTATGGGACATGGTAGAGAATTTCTTCTTAGCATTTAATATACAGTTCATGTCTCGGGAACAGAACAGAATAGCTGATTCTCTTGCTGTAGCTACCAGTACATTCCGTCCTCCTCAGAATCCGCTTTTGAGGTATGAAGTTGAGGTACGTTATAGACCATCAATCCCAGATAATATTAAGCACTGGCAGGTATTCGAAGATGAAGAACAGATGAAGAGATTCTTGGAGACAGTGGGAGAATTCTCAAATATGGAGGTCGATGATTGTGAAGAAGAGGAGACCGAAAATATTGCAGAAAACAAATGGGAAGATGAAATGGCAGGAAGTAGAGTGCTGCAACTGAAAGGAAATATTATTCCTAGAGGGCTGGTGCCTCTAGAAAGATTATTTAACAAAGATGATATTCCATTGCAGCCAAATAAGGTGATAGAAGAAGATCAGGTAGAAGATTTAAATCTGGGTACTGATGTCGATCCAAAAATTGTGAAACTATCCAAGAAGGTCCCAGATGAATATAAAGAGAAATATCTGAAGTTGTTTCAATCTTATAAAGATGTATTTGCATGGTCCTACCAGGACCTAAAAACTTTTGATATTAATATAATGTAGCATAAAATTCCTCTGAGGGAAGATGCAAAACCATATAAGCAAAAGCTTAGGTAGATAAACCCTCTGCTGCTTCCCTCCATTGAAAAAGAGATCAAGAAGCTACTGAAGGCTAAAATAATTGTGCCATTAAGATACTCTGAATGGGTGGCAAACCTTGTCCCTGTTCGAAAGAAAAATGGAGAAATAAGATTATGTGTGGATTTCAGAAATTTAAATAGAGCATCTTTAAAGGATAATTATCCATTACCTAAGATGGACCACATTCTGTTGAGAGTGGTGGGAGCTGCTAGAATGTCAATGATGGATGGGTTTTCTAGCTATAATCAGGTGGCTGTGTTCCCAGAAGATCAAAAGAAGACTGCTTTCACCACACCCTGGGGTACATTCATGTATGCCAGGATGCCCTTTGTATTAATCAATGCAGGAGCCACCTTTCAGAGGGCAATGGACATAGCTTTTGTTGGAGAGCAGGACAAGTTTCTGGTGGTATATCTGGATGATATCACAGTATTTTCAAAGGATGATACTGAACACATTCAACACTTGCAGAGAACCTTTGAAAAATGCAGAAGGTATGGTCTTTCCCTCAATCCTCAAAAATATTTATTTGCATTAGATGAGGGAAAACTCTTAGGGCACATTGTAACTAAAGACGGTGTGAAAATAGACCCTAAGAGAGTTGAAGTTATAAACAGTATTCCTTTACCCAGGAATAAGAAGGAAGTGCGGGTGTTTCTAGGCCGAATCAATTTTTTGAGAAGGTTTATTCCTAACCATGCTGAGATAGTTAGGCATATAACTGATATGTTGAAAAAGAATAATGAAGTAAAATGGTCTCAGGAATCTAGAGATGCATTCACCAGAATAAAACAGGCATTTTCTGAAGCTCCTATACTAGCTGGACCAGATTACAACAAGCCATTTATGATTTTTTCTTTTGCATCACCTCATACAATAGCTGGAGTATTGTTGCAGAAAAAAAAAAAGAAGGATATGAGCAGCCTATAGCCTTCTTTAGCCAGGTGCTTCATGATGCAGAATTGAAATACAATATACTAGAGAAGCAAGCCTATGCCCTTGTAAAGTCCCTCAAAGCCTTTAGAATGTATGTTTTGCAGTCTCATATTATTGCATATGTCCCTACAGCAGCTGTCGAAGACATTCTCATACAGGGAGGCAGTGAAGGAAAAAGAGGAAGATGGATTGCAAAAATCCAGGAGTATGACTTGGACATAAGACCCACTATGCTGGTTAAAGGACATGGACTTGCCAAAATGTTATAGGAATCAAATCATCAACCCTTGGGCATTAATTTATCTATGATTGCAAGTGAAGAGTCAGAAAATGAAAAAGACCAGCAAGGACTGGAAAAATCCACTCAAAAAGCACATCTAAAGTATCTCACTAGTCCTTGGTACAAAGAAATAGTTGAATATCTTTTAACACTCAGCTGTCCACCCAGCTGTGATAAATCAAAATACAGGGCTTTGAGGTTGAAATCACAAAAGTATATAGTTGCCAATGGTCAGTTATATTGGAGAGATCCTTCAGGCATACTATTATTATGCCTCACAGAAAATGAAGTGGAGAATATAATGACAGAATTTCATGAAGGAATCTATGGAGGACATTACAGCTAGAGAGCCACAGCTCATAAAATACTAAGAGCTGGTTTTTATTGGCCTAAGTTATTTGGAGATGTTTTTAATTGGGTTAGAGCATGTGATAAATGTCAAAAATTTGCTGAGAGACAAAAGCTGCCCGCTCTGCCCCTAATTCCAGTCCATGTAAATGAACCATTTCAGCAATGGGGATTAGACTTTATAGGTGAAATACATCCCCCATCAAGTGGCCAGCATAAATGGATATTGACTGCAACAGATTACTTTACAAAATGGGTGGAAGCCATACCTGCAAGGAATGCTACAGATGCTGTAATAATCAAGTTCATGGAAGAAAACATCATATCTAGGTTTGGCTGTCCAGCTAGAATTGTAACTGATAATGCACAGGCCTTCAAGTCCAATAAATTTGTAAATTTCTGCCAGCAGTATAATATTGCATTAAATCACTCCACATCTTACTATCCACAGGGGAATGGCTTGGCAGAATCTTCCAACAAAACTCTGGTGAGGGCCTTGAAGAAGACAATTAATGAGAATCAAAAGAATTGGGATTCCCAATTGAAATTTTCTCTGTGGGCGAATAGAGTAACTAGCAAGAGAGCAACTGGGAAATCTCCTTATGAACTAGTATATGGGCGAGCAGCTGTGTTTCCTGTGCAATTGGCTTTTCCAGTGGCACGTTTCATGCAGGAAAGTCAGGAAGAACCAGATGACATGGTCAGAAGAATTAACCAACTGGTAGAATTGGAGGAAACACGGAGCCAAGTGAATCAGAGATTAGCGAAGTATCAGGAGAAAATGAAAAACATCTTTGATCAGCATGCAAAAGACAGGAAATTTCAAATTGGTGATCTGGTTCTCAGATGGGATATCCGGAGGGCTGAAAAGGGAAAACATGCTAAATTTGATTCACTTTGGTTTGGCCCATTTAAGATTGTAGAGCTGAAAGGTAATAACACGTTCGTATTAGAAGACCTACAGGGTGATCTGCTTGACTCCCCTATAAATGGACAATTCCTCAAGCCATATTTTCAATTTTGATTTAGGAAAAACAAGCCTGATGTACCATACTGTATATACATTTTGCTTCAGTTTCGGTTTGATGAGTATTCAGGTAAGCACAGAAATGATCAGTGGTCTGCCAGTTCTCGACATGTCCAAGGATGAACATGCCGTCCCCAGATGGAGCCGATGTTGTGCGTATCAGCCCTTCGACCTAAATTTTTGGCCTAACACTCCCCCATAATCCTTCAAAATTGTTATCATGGCCTAAAACCTCATATTCTGCATATCGTTGCCTCTTTCCGCTCAAAAATACACTACCCAAAGTCCTGAGTCCGCAATTAAAATTATATCGAGCCTAGCCCTTCAGCCTTAGCCCCTTGGTTTCATTCCTCATATGACTCGGGCGCAAGACCAGGCGCCAGGCGGAAAGGAGCTTAACGTTTAAAACTTCGGGTGCGTCTAGAGCCGTCGGATCAAGAACCAATCGACGGAGCGGAGTCCTGCTTACCTTGGTGGTCCCTGCGCCTCCGCTCACTGATCAAAACCGACGGTTTCATTCCGCACCACCTTCACCGGGCTGGCGGTTTCTGATCAAATGGCAGCAATTCCACACGCTGCATGACGCGTGTCCCCCTGTATGTCCCAAAACCACTGCCATTTCGCGCATTAACTTCCGATCATAGACGTGCAGCAGAATCTACTCCCACCGTCAAATCTCGGAGGCTCCATCCGATGGTCGTCCTCCTCCGGAGTTGCACGCGACTTAACCCAAGCCAATCGTACTTCGGGCCCTCCATTCCATCGCCCTCTGACTGATTTTTAACCATTGATTCCGTTTCTGATCGTGTGGACTGAAATCATTTGCACGTCCCGCTGACCGCTCAATGTCCACCTTCACATCATTCCCCCACTAGCCTTACGTGCATCCTCGTCATGTATCCACGTGTTCATCACCTCCTATCTCCACCGTTTACATATTCTATTCATTCGTCGCGTTGTAACGACTTTGTGTCCTAAACCTCTGCCAACTCATTTTTCGCTATTCCACTGTATTTCCTACTGCCACCCTGCTTCTTCTTATGGTTTCTCCCAGTCTACATCACCACTCCATGGTCATAGCCGCATTCATCATCCCTATGCTTGTTTTCCTTAACGTGTTCGTGGAATTTTGCAGGGTTTTTAATGATGAAGGATGATAATAATCTGCAGCCTCCATTGCAGAAGCCGAATGCACTCCAAAGGATTATTCAGCAGACGTAGAATTTCAGGACAAAGATCTGAAGAGATATACAGATAGGACTTTCGTTAAATGAAGCGAGATGGATATTTATCAAATTCCTCAGAGCAATTTAAAGGGGGAAGATTTTGGTAGCTGAAAACATAAATGAGGTTACAAAGAATATCAACAAAAGATCAAGGAGCTCAGTGTCCAGCATTGAAAAATACAAATTCCAGTTCAGGGCTAAAGGGGCCGATAGTACCATGCACAAACATCAACAACCTCAAGGTTTTATTGCAGCAGATTTTTCTCTTTCAGCCAAGTACAGAAAATTTGTATATTTTATTCTTTCTGTCTTGTTTATGAGGAGATTTTCTGCCTCAGCATTTATTTCATAAAACAGCAGCAGAGTACTCGCACCAGTTCAGCACCGCCGAACAGCATAGGCGGGTTCTTCTTACAAATTTTTTTTAAATTAGATTATTAAATGTATATTACCAACCACCATTCTCTAGGGCTTTCTATCTCTTCTATAAAAACCAGAAAGAAAGACATTGTAAGTGTTCCAGATTTCTATCAGCAAACTGTGCAGTGAAAGGCTTTTGTATACATCTTGTAAAGTTTCTGTATGAAGGCTCAGAGCCCGTAGGGTTTCAGTGAGGAGGAGTTATAACTGTAATGAGGATTCTGGTCTTTGGTATCCCACAGTATGTAATATTTTCTTATGTGTTAATATAATATCTCATTTCATGCTATTTATCTTCTTGTATCATGCTCTAGAATGTGAGTGGCTCACTGGTCTTAAGTAGGGATTCATCCTAGTTGGTGCCCATACTTGGATTAGTCAAGTGCTTTAAATAGGCCTAGTCATGATATATTGTTCCATGTTCATTTCCTCCATATTTTCTGCTATATAGTTACTTGAGGAGGGTGCTTTTAAAACGCCATTGTAATGTATGGATTCTTAGTTGGATAAGCCCATATGTGGTTTTGTTGTGTATCTGGGTATCAACCTCATGCTAACTAGTATCTTCTTCATGTTGATTCACTGCATCCACTTTCTGATATTTGATTTCTGTGGCATATTATTTGAACTAGCCCTCTTTGCAGTAAGCCGTCTCTTAACTGTCTGATGCTTTTTTATTGGAGTTTTGCATGTTGTTCCTACATTATTCTTATCTTTGTATCAGCTTCTGAGAGAGTTTGGTTCCATTTAAACTAATTTGCTTATTTTGTAAGAGATAGTAAGAGAGCTTTTGGATTGACAACCCAAGCTATATTATGAGCTCCTTGCTATGCTAAGATGTCCTAGGCACTGGTCTATAGCAACTCTAGGCTGTCTCTAGGAGTGACAAGAATTGTCGACAACAGACCCCACTATTATGAATCTTCAAGAAGAATTAGCTCAGGCACAGCTTGCGTTAGAACGAATGGAACAAGAAACTGTTCCACGGAAAAAATATCAAGCATTGCAAAAACAGCTCCAGGAAATGAATACAACAGAGAGTGTAACTTTCGACAAATGCAGGAAGGCAAAAGAGAAAGTAGAAAAAGTCAAGCTCAAATTGAATAAGACCATAGCTCAGACAGATTCTATCTACTCATTGTATATAGATGTTTTGACATGTAGGGCTCCTGCTAATAATTACGCTTTGTTTCTTTTAGAGAGATATCTGTTGTTGAAAATCAAAGCCGTAAGGGCTTGAAAATCGATTGAATTGAACACTGCTGAAGATTTTATCAGCTGTTGCAAAAAGCATAGTATAAAATTTCAAAGATTGCTCTGTGAACTCTACTTGCTTAATTTCATATTAGCAGATGAGGTAGAGAAGAATCCTAGCTCTTTTGTGGGAGACATCCAGTTCTAGGCCTTTATCTCATTTGTAGTCAATCAAATCAAGTGGCTCAAAGCTCATAATGCCTTCCAAAGGCAAGAGCATGGGTTAGACCTTTGGGTAAGAAGCGAACCCAAGCACCCTTTGTAAATGCTTGCTAAACAATGGAGTTTGATGAAAAGAGTAGGGGTAATTCAAGTTTTGGGGCCTATTCATAAAGGAATTTTACAAAACGGAGTGTCATACTTCCAATCCATTCAAGAAAGTGCGATGACTGCGTCCAAACTAAGGTGGGTGGTCTCTACCCGTAATGTGTAGGATAGGGAGCCATTTAATTATAGAAATTTTAAAGTAGCTGCAGCCCGTTTTATCACTTATAGCAATCTCATTTTGAGATAAGGACCCTTTTGGTTAGGCTATCGATTTCGTACCCCCATCATTTGGTACCCTCCTGAAGGTTACCGGGCCACCTATGAATTACTTGAGGGAGAGGAAATAACTTCTTTTGCACTATTAGCCCAGCACCATGGTTTCAGACCAATCTATGATATTCCTTCTCCAGCTTACTCTT
Organism: Pinus albicaulis; assembly: GCA_034641835.2. Taxonomy (NCBI): domain Eukaryota; kingdom Viridiplantae; phylum Streptophyta; class Pinopsida; order Pinales; family Pinaceae; genus Pinus; species Pinus albicaulis. The sequence goes on along the minus strand of CM076581.1, from coordinate 1,031,631,916 downwards.
TAACTGCACCTCATCGGAATTATTTGTTTTGATGAGGACATGAAATAGAGTAAGTAGGGGAGTATGTTGAGTCACAAAATGGGTATGTATTTACTATTGAATTCACCATTGTTTTCCATAATTCTTATCTCTTTCATACCCTAATATCCTAATATGCTAGAACTATTAAGGATAATGAAGGAATCATGTGCTGTTATGGTTTAACTAACTTCTATCTTTCTTTATACAGGGAATGTTGTTCCCTAATGTTGGAACAAAGGAACTCGACAAAACAGAATTAGAACAATAGAATCCGACCAATGGAGAAAGAAGCGCGTCGGTTACAGCCAGAGTTAAGAATACATGAAGAAGATCAGAGCGGGATATGACTTAATATAGGAATTGGTTACAAATCCCTCGGGATCAGAGATCCTTAGGGATCATATTTGTTGTTTAATTTTTATCTCCGCCTAACTATAAAAGCAAGTGATGATAGAAAGGATAGAGGATAATCTCTGTTATTTTCTAATTTGTAAAACATAATTACAGACTGTGTTTTAGAGAGAACGACTTATTGTATTGTTACTTCAATTCAATGATTAATACATAATTGAGTTTCTGTTCTCTCGCCCTATTTGAAGTAACATAGTAGTACCTGTTGGTGGCTAGGGCCCGGCCTCTGGTGGAGTTTTGCTGCTTCCTTGTATCATGTTTTGATATTTCCTAGCGCTTAATCAGTTTGATAATTTCTTTCTCGTGTGAATCTATTTTATTTAAGCTGTTCCTTTTTTCTTGATTTACATTATGTTCATGTTTTTCATTACTATTGGATTGATTACATTCTGTTTTTATTTATATTGTTATGCTTTGTGAGATTCCTTAAATAAGTGCATTATATTCTGCAAGAGTTTGATTACTTCTTTTGGACTCTCAGAATGATATTACCCTTGTCTTAATTGCATCCACAATAGATTTAATAGAATTTAGATTTAATCAGCTAAAGTAGAGGTGATTTATTGCTACTATGCTCTCAGTTGCTGATAATATTGTTATCTGGATTGATGTAAGCTTTGATTTCAATAGAAGACTGCACTTTGATGTTTCTTTAATGATTGCTATTAAATTCTGTTAGATATTCTCATTTACATTTGTGTTAAGATCTATGCTACAAACCATTACTCTTTACATAATAGCAGCCACATACTATGTACACTCTCGAAAGTGGAGGACTTACCCAGATTGATGATTAACGTGAGATAATTAGGAGTTGTAAGAAGCACCTTTTATCAGTCAACAACATGTGGCCACCCCCTACCCTTAATATTTAATTTTACAATTAGCATTGGCAGAATTGTAGCACGCCCGTATTTTATATGGATTTCGCCAAATTTAACTCTAGTTAAGTGGATTTCTCCACAATTAGTGGAGTTTTTCTAGGAGTTACTAGGAAAATGAGTTGGAGGCTAAATTGTCGCCCATTCAAAGTGAATGAAGAGTCATTCTAGACTAATTGGAGCATTCTGGAATCATTGGTGCAGAGAAAATAGCCATTAGAGGCCTGTAAATACATGTATTTACAAAACTTTGAGCATAATGAAATATGGACATGCCATTGGGAGTTGGACCAGAAGATATAGCCTAGGAGGGGTGAACTGCTTCATCATGCCTATTGTGTAAATGTTATGTGGTGTTTTATTTCTCTGTTTTACACTTCTGTTCAATGTTATTCTCTCTTATTTCATGCTTCTAATTCACTAAAATCACTTACAATTCATGGTTAAAATCCTCAATCCTTAAGCAAAGTATGGAGACAAGTATGCACATGTTTTATAACGGTAAAGAAACTTAGCATAGCAAAACTAATACAGCCCTTTCAGATCATCTAGTGTATGTCTTAGTCATATCAGCCCTAGGTGTCCTTGTGACATATTTTCTTATAGAACCCACCTCTTGTTTCCTTGGTGAAGTCAATGGTGAAGAATGACTACCTGATTGAGTTGGAGTAGGCAAAAGAGCGGTTGAATGCATGAATCCATCCCAAGACAAGTTGATATGTGTGAGCTGATTGCAAAAAATTGTTTTTCACCAAGCCATGATGGAACAAGCTAGCATGATGATATTTCCCTTTTCTATGTACCTTTTCATCCATTTTGACCAAGATTTTGTAGAGATAGTGAGGTAGGTTAAGAGCCTTAACACCGATGAAATGCATCAGTAATATCACATGGTACTGGTATAAGCTTGAGAACCTACCCTCACATGTGAAATATTTCATGATAATCTTCATGAGAGGTTCATACTTGTCAAGCAAGTATCTGAATTGAAAAATGTGCTTTGGAGCAGCTTTGTAAGGAGGCTTTAAAAACATCTTGTAGTTTTCAATGTCTAGGTCTCTTCTTTTGAACCAAATATCTCCTTTGTTTGGGATTCCAATGGATATGGCAATGGCCTCTACTAAAAGATTAAACACAACCCCTGTAATGGTCACCTTATCCCTCCTCATACTAGTGGCAAAGATTCTTGTAAGTTTATCATTGAAACCAAGTTCTTCAATCTTTTGGCAAAAAACTAGGCAACCTACATCTTGGAATGAATTCTTGAGAAATGGTGAAGCCATGATACCCTGTGTTGTAGTGGGTTCTATCTGATGATTTGAACTCCCTTATGCATCCTTTTCTCAGTGACCTCTTAATCCATAGGAAACCCTAGCTCACTAGGAAGGGAAATTAGGGTTTTAGTGTAGGAAAACAGGGGATTTTGGCTAGTTTTAGGAATGGAGGGGGATGAAGGGGTTTGAGGGTGTTTAAATTCATGGGAAAAATTCAGGGGGGGGGGTGTGGGTGTAGGGATAGATTTTAGGGAGTGTAGGGAGGTTGAATTTTGGGAAATGAGTGAGGGGAAAGGGTGCAAAAGGGAAAAACACAGTCTTGGCCTAGGAAAGTGTAGTATAGGTTAGGGTTTGTAGGGAAATGATGAAAATGAGGGAAAGGGATGAGGGGAATTGTCAATGATGGTATATGAAAGGTGGGGGATGGTTATTGAGCATGAATTTGAGGGTTTTTATTAGCAAATTAGACCAAAGAGATTTGCTTGACCAAAAACACAGCAAACCCTAGGAGAGGGGATTCTTGAGCTTTCAAGCATGAAATGAATTGAAAGAGAGGCTTATGGTGACCCACTTACTTGTATTTGATGTGCTAGAACCTTCCCTTGATGAAGAAACCACTATGGATGAGATTTTTTCTTTCCTGAAGAAAATTGCAGTATTCTTGAGAAAAGCGCAGTACAAGAAGTGAAATGTGCAATGAAGCAAGAGAATTCTCCTTTCCAAGGCAAGAAAATAATTTTTATAGGGTGGCAAGCTCCTTGGTGATAGAATGATGCCTCATGAAATTTAAATGAGCAAATTACATGCTTGGTTGGTCTTTTAAATGACTGGAAATCGATTTTTCTTCTTGTTGGTGATGTGGCCCCACCTTGTCTTTTCACCAAATGATTTAATTGCTTGTGTACTGTAGCTTTTAAACATTATTACATATATTTACATCATGATAAAGATGAAAATACATTTCGTGAGATCGTTATAGATACTTTTTCCTATTACTACTCCTCGCAATGGTGAACTTGATGATGACATGACTTATTTTCATGATTTTGACCATTTGACCTAATAATGACACTAAATGGAATGATAACCTGAATGATGACCATACTGACCAAGACACTCCTTCAAAAAATAATGACCTGACCATGATGATGTTTATTTACCATGGAGATGAAAAGTAGTAATGACCTAGGTAGACTAACCAATGATCAAATTTTATTTGGGAATTCATTTGAAACTATAAAATTTGACCTAAGACCTTATCAACAACTTGAAAGAGCACAATTTGATCACTGGTGACTAACCGAACTAACAGACACTAACACCTTGTGTCACACCTTGATCGAGGGCATATTATTGGCTAATATTAAAAGATAACTTTAAAATAATTAATAATCCTAAAAAGATATGATGAGGTTTTATCTCATTCTATGAACTTAACATAAGAACGTTTACCAATTTAACTAATCATGATTTTTTATTTTTCTTTCTTAGGATAAATGTCTTAACTATAATGTTTTTTAAACCTAATTATTAGGTGTTTTACAACACCCATATTCCAAATTAACATTCACATGCCAATCCATATTGATATTTATTTCTATATATTTTTTCTTAAGCATGTAGTGAGGCCAAGAACTCAAGTTATTAGATTTTCTTCGGGGGTTGGCATCAATGGAATACTAGGAAGATGTTTACAGGGTTGGAATCAATGGCATACCAGGAAGATGTTTACTTATATTGTTCTTGGTTTGGATTTTTTAAGATTTTTTTACTGAGTTTTGGATTTTTTATAATTTTTTAGTATATATTTTTTTTGGTATTACATTATAGAGAAATGTCGATGTTTATTTGTGGTGTTATTATTATTTATCTCTTAAAACTTTTGTAAATAATATTTTTTTTCATATTAAACTATAAAGTATCATTAGAGTTTGTTTTATAACCATTTTCTTCCAACATACTTTTATAAACTTTTCGATTTAGACCTTTCTCTAGATTTAGATCTCCCACTCAATGAGTTATTTTTATTTCTATTATGGGATTATCCTCTTATAGAAAATACATATCTATTATAGCCTTACATGTTCCATCTAATCTCCCCATACAACAAGGATGAGACTATTTCATCGAATTTTAAATTACTTGCATTGCTACCTAAGGCAATAATCAAACTATCCCACGAGTCGAGTAGAGGAAATAATAAACTAATGCACTTTTCTTCATCTTCATCCTCACGTTATATGGCTCCTTCACAGGAACAATTTGTTCACCATGGACTTAGATTAATATAAATACCCTAACTTTTCGCACAAAGCCTTTGTTGTAGCTTCCTCTAAAACATTCAATAATGTTGAATTTGAGAGACACAACCATATCCTGCTCTTTGTATTTTGACCCAACTTGGTCTAATATTTTTTTGACATCTTTGTTGTTGCAGTGGTCTGCAACAATCCTCTAATCTCTATTTACCAACAAATCTACCATTTTGAGCTTCCACAAGTCAAAACTGTATCCATTAAATTTCTCAATCCCTATCTTTGAACTAATTTTCATTTTCTTTTCACCATAAGAATCACTTCCATGGATCTTCCATGATAATAGGGTCTACCATATGCTTGATCCCAACCCCTTAGCCACAAAGGCATCCCCTTCAAGCCAAAATCGCTATAAATCCAAATGTAGGTTTTAACCCTCTATAATTAATTCTTGCAAATGGATTCTTAATAAAAGAGAAAGGATTCATTTGAAAACACACACATTAACACAGAGACTTTATCCTGGAAACATAAAACTGGGAAAACTAGCAAGATATTTTCAATATATATTCTTTTGTATATTATTACAATATAAAATATATCTTATGGCACCCATAAACCACCAACTGGAAAAACCATGGAAAATTGAAACTAAAAAGCCATGGAAAAACCACCAAGCACCACAAAACCACTTTTACCAAAAATTGTGTGCCAAAAACCACCAAAATTTGACTAAAAAACCGCCCAAAATAAAATTTCAAGAGTACTATTATCGAACCCCCCAAACAAGGTGATTTGCCACTCGAACTATGCATCGCACATTTTAAAGTGTGTGGGGATAGTCATGCAAAGAATATAATGCATGCCCAACATTGTCAAAATATAACTAAAATAAGAAAAAAATTATTTACTCACAAAACTTGTAAAGGAGGATTGAACCATTTATCATAAAAACAAAAGAAAATTGAAATATTTTAAAAAGAAAGTTCATATGATTAGTTATCAATTATAAATTAGGTATGAATATAATCGGTGTTATTAGTACATATGATATTGATAATATAAATATATCACCATAATTTACCCCCATATGGATCTGAACTTGTGACATGTTAGGAAGAAACACATGTTTTTAAGGGAAGGTAGGTGTGGAGGAAGGGGTGGCAGTCTTTCACCCTGAAGGAACAATAAAATGACAATATTCCTAGAAACTAGGAGTGCTTCCCAATAATTTAGTAGAGGCATATGCCTTTTTACAAGGAATCATCTTAGCCTGATCTTATCATCCAAGTCATCCCCTCACATATGGAGACTCTCTAGTCATTTTGGGACATATTTATTATAGAACAAGGGGTAAATACCTTAGACTCGAAGCCATATTTAGCATAATTCATGCTATGGTGGAAAACATGGAGTGCTAGGTTTAATGTTTTCATGTGAAAAGGAAAAATAATTTATTAGTTGATTCACAAGCCAACTTAGCCATCCAAATAAACGAAAAATGGGTTTATTTAATTAATAGATTACTTTTTAATCAATCTATTCCTTAAACTTCATATTTCCTCAACTGTTAGGTCGTTGTGATATCATGATGGTACTTCAGTGAATATTTCACCATATGAAACACGAAGAAAGGACACAAAACATCCACCTCTCACCATGATTGTTACATCTTCCCAAATATGGGAAATAATACCTCTTTTTCCTAACCAAATACTGCTTATGGGATAAATTTTCCTATGTTCATAGCATATCCTATCTTAGCAAGTCAATCTTCATTTGCAATCGAGATTCAATTGGTATTTTCACTATGTGAAGGCTCTGTAAGGAATACACCTTATTCATTGCAAGCTATGGGGGGGTATTCTTAGGCAATTTGAGCTTCAAAAGTGAGGACATTGCACCCATGGATTATAAGGAAATGTGAGAAAATTGCAGGATCTATGAGTGGATTTCAAAGAGTTATCAAGATGTATTTCTATGTTCGAGAGAAATTTGGGATCATGAATAGAGGTTTTGATGAGCATTCTTCTTCATCTAAAATGTAGAGTGGAAACCCTAGAACAAATGGTTATCAAGCATACTCAAATGGGCTAGCACACCCTCGAGCCTTCTTTGTGTGTAGGTAAGGTTTTTACTATATCTGGAATGGAAATTCCTTCTTCTTTGGTTAAGAAAGACCAATATACTTTAACTATGAAGCTCCTCATATCAATCTAGTTTATTTTAATAACCTAATATCAAGTTTAAAAAACCTATTAATCTCTCATATTTTTTTGTAATAGGAGTATGTATGATCATGTTGCTTAATTTTGTGTCTCTTATGGATGTACCCTAGTGGATTTCAGTTTTTGAAGCACCCTCTTTTTACAAGGATAAACTATTTATGTACTCATTTTATGCATATGTCATAGACTCCTTTTATAAATAATATTTCCTAATTTATATTTAGAAAATAAAAACAAAAATAATAAGTATATGATATATATTTATTTTACCTCTTATTAGTTGTACAATATCAATAGCAAATATATATGGAATGGTATGTGGTGCAGAAAACCCGCATCCTTTTACCAATGCGCGGCAAGGCTGCAACTTTTTCATAATGTGTGGACCTGTGGTTTATAGGCCCTCACCAATTGTGCAACAGTCTCAGTTCTGTTGCCCGGAATCTAAACAAAATAAAACTCCTTTATAAAACCCCATCACGTCCATTCCCTGAGATAAAGGGTATGCATATTGTTAGTATGAATCCTTTGTCGAAGTGTACGAAAAAGGACCACTTTAGCTACGCATAACTAATAGCCCTAACAACAAAAGTGGCTGCCAATATCTTCAGATCTGCGGTTAGTTGAACAAGAAAAGAGCTGCAAAAAACCAGATCTATGCATGGAAAGACATTAAGCAGTAAAAAAAAGGGTTTGCTCCATATACCAATAGACAAGACAAGAACAATTTTTGAAAGAATTTTTGTATTAAGGGCACCTGGGAGGAAAACAAGAAGGCGTATCCAATTCTCCTCAATGGGATGGGTTCTTGGAAGTCCTCGGCACTTCAGATCTAGAATCTCTCTCTCTTGTTGGTGTAGAAAACCCAGACAAAATAGAACTCAAAGGGAGCTCACACAGCAAATAATGTAGAAAAATGTGACCAAGTGTATAGATCCAGAGTGATCTAATAGGCAACAAAAGGTGAAGAATGGTAGGAAAAACCCTCCTATTTATAACAAAATATTGGGTCATTCTAGATCTTGGTGCACGATTAAAATAATGTTAACCAAGTCTAGATCCACCTTTTATGGAATATTATATTATATTTGTTGGAGGGAAAAGGTATTTGACTTGGGTCAAATCCCTTTATTAGTCAAAAATAAATAAATAAATGATTTATTTATCTTTTTAAGGAAGTGGTTAGAAGATAATCAAATAAATAATAATTTATTTAATTATTTAAGGAAGTGGTTGAAAGATAATCAAATAAATAATGATTTATTTAATTATTTGTGGGTGATTTGGTCATATTTAACAAGGAATACTATCTAAATAAGATTTAAATAATTATTCCTAGAAAATAATAAGATAAATAAAGGTTTATCTAATTAATTTCTTTGTTTTTGGGTTAAACATGACTGGGAATAATCATTAAATTATGGTTTAATTAATTACTCCATGAGGAAAATCAAACAAATATAGGTTTGTTTAATATTTCCTTTTGGGGTTTCCTGTTTGGACCATAAACAACCTAATAAATGTGGTTTATTAAGTTATTTAACATAGTGAAGGCAATTTTACTTAGGGTAAAATTGGCCTTACATGGTGTACTTGGGTCCATCTAATGATAATAGGTTAGATGACCAAAAAATGGTGTAACACATATTTGGTTTCGATAACTGTTAGATCAAAAACAAATTGATCAGATGGTCATCGTCAAACCGAATCTCAATCTCATAAAATCCTTTTACATAAAAGAATTTTGCATACCACCAGTTGATCTAAATCGTGTGCATATTTGAGTGTGATTTCCGTCCAATCTTCCATTAAACAGACAATCAAAATCTTCTTGCTACAACAAAGCTGCTACGTCTTCTCGTTCCTTTGAACAACACAAGACTCGCAACACAGAATTGATGTTTTCCATTATTCGCTTTTCAATTGGTTCATGTTTCCTAACTTTAAACTTATGCCATAGAACATCTCAACTGCAAAATGGTTTCCAGAATATGATTCCTATGCAGAGATTTGATTTAATTCTAAAAATCATCAATCGACCATCATAAGAGAATATGATTCAATTCTAAAGAAAACTATGGCACAAAAAGGATTAAGTCTTCCACAATTAATTTCACAGAGAATTCCCCAGTATTTCTCAGATTCATAATCAATGCAGCATAAGGTTATAAAATACGAATAGATACAAATATTTACACAAGATATATATACAATCCACACTGTACTGATATTTTATAAAATAATTACAAATAACACAGTCACATTCGACTGGTTCGACCTTCTCTACGAATCCACTTCCTACTCACTAACTCCCTCTGTCTACTATGTTCCCAAATTATTCAAAGGATCGCAATTTTATATAAAAATGGGTTCATGAATCAATTTGGTTCAGATCCAGAAAATTTTCACTCTCTCCTAAAGTCTCTCTTCAGCTCCACTCTTTTCTCAACAAACTCTAAATTAATATTTTTAAATCCCTCAAATCCTATTATAACCAAATATTCTAAACTACATGGCTTGATCTCCAAGCAGGGAGGATCAACTTGCCACTTTTCCCTTTTCTGCTCAGAATTTGACAACAAATAAACTACTCACATACATTTAAATTAACTAAAATTTAACTAACCACTTGTCTTCCAACCCTTTGTTAGCCACAACATGTGATCACACCATCACATTGTTGGCTAGGTCTAAATGCTCCTGCATCATACACCTTGAGTTGAAAGTTTTCAAGACCTCCTGGTCATGTGTTTCTTCTGCTAAATCATCCAGAATCCCAAACATTACTTTGTAACTTGTCATCTCTTTCATCATGTTGATGCTATATTTCTTCTGTCACTCTTGCTTCAATTCTTCCAGGTTTCCAAATCTTGTGTTGCTGCTGTCCTCTTTTCTTGCTGATGCAGATTCCTTTTGTTAATTTCTCTTCTTTGTTGGTTCTCTTCTTCTTTTTGCTGCTTCTTCTCTTGACTGATTTTTTTATCCACAATTTTTCACAATTTGTTCTTGGTTGAACTCCACTGACATCTAACTGCTGTACATTCTCCCTTACCATAGATATTATAAAATTTCTGTCTAATTTCACTTTGCTTCTTTCATTTACAACCTGTCGGTTGTACTTTACAGGTTCTCCTTCACTATCATTAAAGAAAATATTTTCCTTTATATTATCAGGTTCACTTAATATCTTTTCCAGCAAATTAAATCTTCCCTCATATTCAATAAGCATGTCATCTTCATATGGCTCCCGTTTCTTATATTAAACAGAATTCCCATCATATTATCATATTTAAAATAACTATGGTTTTCAATCTCCACAAATAATTCTGTCATCAAATCTTTATGATTTCCTTCTGCAAATTTTATGAAACTATCAACAAATTTTATTTCAGCGCTTTCCTCTGCATTACACAGTGTTCCTTGTCCTGAAACAAGGCTATCATTCAACAATTCAATAGCTGGAATTTCTTGGAGAATATCATTGTGAAGTATCCTTTTATCTTTTGTAGTTATACCATTGCCACAAAATGATGTTGTTTCATCTTCATATATAACAGAAAAAAAAATCTTGTTTTTCTAAAGCTTCTTCATGGTTTACAGACTCATTAATTCAACATCACTGAATTCCTGAACTTTTGTATCTGTCAACATCATCATACATTCTCTCACAATTTCCACAATACTTCCATCTTTGTCCTCTACTGAAGATGCTTCATTCTGGTTATCATCACAAACTTTCATTTGCTTATCTTCAGCTTCTTTAATCATCACAATTTCCCTACCAACACCATCATTCGCAAAACTATTAAATACATGTTCAAAATATCTTTCTATTTCAACCATCTCTTCCAATAATCTCACTTCTTCATCAACATGCATAAGCACGTTATCCGCTTGTTGTCCATTACCTGTCGAACCTGAAATCATACACAACATATCAGTTTCAAAAATACAAGGCTCTTCATTTGAAGCCTCACTGATCAGATTTTCCTGCTTCTCTGAACTATTTTGATAGTTCACTAAGTTATTGAGAAATTCTTCCTCAACATCTCTGATTTCTTTTTCATCAAAGAATACTTATGGGACTACAGCTTCTTGACTATGCTTGGCAACTTCATCATAGGTTTGTAGAATACCTTTCTGTTCTACACAATTCTCTCCATCACTCAGTTTATCCAAGTAATATATTTATGTTTTTCTCTCTTCAATGACAAGACTTTGATCCTTCAAAATCTTTCTTAACTTAACTTCTTGAGCTGAGTTCTCTGTGTTAGCTTCTCTTCTCTTCTCTTCACAAATCTGCAATTTATTTATTTTCTTTTCTCTGTCCACTTTCCATTGATCTTCTATCCATGCTAAAATTCCTTCAAACATGACCCAATAAGTTTTTAATAAGAGAAGACACAATCATTCAGCCATACCTTTTAATTTAATCCACCAATTGAAGTCTTGAAAATCTTTATGCATCTCCTTCTGTGTTTTTCTTGCTTCTGCCATTTTCACTTTTTCATACTCAGGCTCAATTTCATTAAGTTTCATACCTGCAAATGTACATTCACACAAATAATTAATCCCAAAAATATGAAACTTTCTTGTCTGTGTAGATACTACCAGCACCTTTCTCTCATGTTGATCTGTATAGATCATCTCTTCATCATTATCATCACTGTCTCTTTCCCCAAGGACAGGTCCTTTCTCTGGTTTACAAATAGATTCTCTTTTTCCATTCTCAATTGTTCGGAATATTAATTTCTTAGCAAATAATTCCCTGACATGCCACTTAACTCTTTTCCCTACATAAAATCCTTGTTTTCATTCCTCTCTGATTCCTTTCTGTACCAGCTTCTTCAAATGACTGAGTTCTGTCTTCATCTCATCTATCTCTTTGTCAATTTCTTCCTTACTCATTATTTCGAGTCCATCTAATTTAAAACTTTTCCCTCTTTGTCTGTGAATTTTCTCTGTACCCCTGTTATGACTAACAATAGTCAAATTCATTTCTTCCTTTGGTGAACTTTCATTGTTCAATGGTGAGTTGCAACTAACCCTCCTTTCTTCTATAATAAGTATGTTACTTGTCACCCATACCAAATCATCCTTTTGGTATCTTTTCTTTTCTAGGTCCTCTGCACTAGAATCCATTCTTCTCCTTGAGCACTCCAACTCAGCTTCCAAAGATATTGACTGTTGCATCTTCAATTGCTCACTTCCCTTTTCCTTCAGTAACTTCATTTACTATTGGGTGATGTCACCTTTCATTCATTTGAGAGTTCTTCCTGCTTCATCTTCTTTAACATAGCTCATGTGCTATGATGCTGATACAACTCATTCTACCTTTCAGCAATTTCACTGCTTCCATTGACTTGCACAATCTTACTTCAGGATACATTAAAGTAAATTTTCAAACCTGCCAATTTTCTTCAAAGATATCTTAAAATTAATTCCCATTCCATCAATTAAATCTTTTCCAAATGATTCATCTGTCCACTATTTCATTTAAACTTCTTCATTCAAAAGACTCCATACAATCAGCAACTATTTCCCATCTTACTTTTCATAATGGACACTTCAGCTTTTAAGATCAACTAAGATTAAATCTGAAATTCAACTATATTTACAAATTCATGACAGACACTACAAATTCCTTTTGATAACCTGTTTGTAAGCAATTCCTATCTTGCTTCTGCAAATTCCAAAATTTCAACCCTTGTAATGGCTCTCCTTTCAGATCTATTAACTTTGTTTCTTCAACCATCAATATCATTGTCTTCAACAATACTTTAAGCACTTCTTAATCATTCTCAGTTTTACACAAAATTCTTCAAATCATTTAAATTTCTTTCATCAAACCACTCTTCTATTTGAATTTAAATTCAAACCTTTTACTTCAATTTACCTTTTAAATCAAACCAATCATTCAATCAACTTACATGGAAATTTCATTTTCCTGAAAGGAAAACATCTTCTCCTTTAAAGCCCTTGTTGTTCTTCATACATTCAAAAAAATCTCTGTACATCATCAAAGATAAATATTCTTACCAGACCATCGCCAGAGGATTTACTGTCTCTCCATTATTATCTGAGTATCCACTGTGCTTCATGCTGGTATCTCCAATGTCTTTTTGATCATTCCAAAGGCTTTTCCCTTACAGTCTCTTTGCTACAATTTCTTCATTTTCTTATTTGTCATAGCCACTTGTTAAGAATAAAATTCAATCTTTCAACCAAACTCCACAGAGCATTGGTCTAGCTCTGATACCACTAATGGTGTAGAACACCCGCATCCTTTTACCAATATGTAGGAAAGCTGCAACTTTTTCATAATGCATGGACCTGTGGCTTATAGGCCCACACCAATTGGCTAATTTCACAATTGTGCAACAGTCTCAGTTCTGTTGGTCGGAATCCAAACAAATTAAAACTCCTTTATAAAAACCCATCGCGTCCATTCCCTAAGATAAATGGTATGCATCTTTGGATGTGATAACTGTTAGATCAAAAACAAATTGATCAGATGATCATCGTCGAACCGAATCTTAATCTCATAAAATCCTTTTACATAAAAGAATTTCGCATACCACCAGTTGAGCTAAATCGTGTGCATATTTGAGTGTGATTTCCGTCTGATCTTCCATTAAACGAACGATCAAAACCTTCTTGCTACAACAAATATGCTATGTCTTCTCGTTCCTTTGAACATCATAGCACTCACAACGCAGAATTGATGTTTTCCATGATTCACTTTTTAATTGATTTGAGTTTCCTGACTTGAAACTTATGCAACAGAACGTCTCAACTGCAAAATGGTTTCCAAAATATGATTCCTATTCAGAGATTTTATTTTATTCAAAAACATTCAATCGACCATCATAAGAGAATACGATTCAATTCTAAAGAAAAATATGGCGCAAAAAGGATTGAGTCTTCCACAATTAATTTCACAGAGAATTCCCCAGTATTTCTCAGATTCACAATCAATGCAGCATAAGGTTATAAAATATGAATAGATACAAATATTTACACAAGATATATATAAAATAATTACAAAGAACACAGTCACATTCAACTGTTCAACCTTCTCTACGAATCCACTTCCTACTCACTAACTCCCTCTGTCTACTCTGTTCCTAAATTATTCAAAGGATCACAATTTTATATAAAAACGGATTCATGAATCAATTTGGTTCAGATCTAGAAATTTTTCACTCTCTCCTAAAGTCTCTCTTCAACTCCACTCTTTTCTCAACAAACTCTAAATTAATCTTTTTAAATCCCTCAAATCCTATTATAACTAAATAATCTAAACTACATGGCTTGATCTCCACGCAGGGAGGATCAACTTGCCACTTTTCCCTATTCTGCTCAGAATTTGACAACAAATAAACTACTCACATACATATAAATTAACTAAAATTTAACTAACCACTTTTCTTCCAACCCTTTGTTAGCCACAACATGTGATCACAGCTTCACATTGCTGGCTAGGTCTAAATGCTCCTGCATCAGTATGAATACATTTAATTGTTATTATATATATATATATAATGTTGTCAAAAAAAACTTCACAAGATATGAAGTTGGGAGAAATATTAAAAAAAACATAGTACACTAATACTTCTCATGCACACCGATCATCATTTTACCTTGGTCTCCAATTCTAAAGAACACAACTATCAAGTACAATGCTTCCTAAGTTTATAGTGATATGTCTTAATGTGGTGCGAGTGGGAAGAATATTTTATCTATATAATAAGAAATATCAAATTACAAGAAATATAAAGTTATGATGTTTCTTAAATGTTTAATGAATTTGTCATTAAAATGAAGATATGTATTATACTAAAGCTTTCACAAAAGTACATCTATGAGTACAATTCTTATAGACTCAAAATAAGATTAAAAATTTTCATGGTAAATGCTTTATTTACTTTTCTTTAAATAATTCATGTGTCCTAAACTTATGTCAATATGAAAGATGAACTTTAAAAAAAAAATAAGAAATTTGTTACATACTAGTTGTAGTGGATAACATTACCTATATATTATATAAAATTCTAAACTTTAATTGCAAAAATCATTACTTGAAATAACTTATTTAGAGAATATAAATTTACCTAACATTGTGAATCATCAACCAGAATAAAATAATGCCAAACTCTATGCTACAAAAATGATAATATCTAGCACTAATCTCATTCCTTTTCTTAAATATATTTAAGAGTGATTAAACTCTGAAATATATTTAAACAACATCATTAACCGAAACTCTCTATCCATCTTATGCACACAATGTATACCATTAAGTGTCTGGACGGACTGGCAGAGTCTCGGCGGCAAGGTAGGGAGTTTATATGGTTTTTTTGTCTTTGTCGAGAGTTCATTCCTCTACGAGCTGAAGAAAACTTTCACAAAGCGCCAAGGGAGCTAAAGGAATAGGACAGGAAGCGTATTTTGACAGGGTATGTTCTGGTTCCAATTATTATGGCTTTAATTCTAGTTTTGCCTTTGCGTCTTCAGTCAATGACTTCATCAATTTTAACAGGCCATGCAGAACAGTCATAATTTTTTGTTTCTTTCCTAAGTTTATTTGGTCTACATGTGATGATAGAGGGGATCCATTTTAATTTCCTGCCTCGTTTTCGTAGTCCTAAGTTCCATCTAAATTTTTATATGGGGTTTCAACTCTACCTCTTACCCTGTGCTTGCTGCTTTAGTTATTATTTCGGTTTATATCTAGCGGCATATTCCATGCCTCCTTCTGGTTATAGTAGTCCTACTTACACTCTGACTTTTAATCTATGCATGGATAGTAGAATTGGGTCTGTTTACTGTGGGTTCATTCTCAGTATGAGTAGTAACACTGAATTTGACTATTATGTCTGTTCTGTATCGAAAATTTTGACATTAATGACCTCTGCTAGAACTCCTTTTTATGTTTTCCTTCATGTTCGGGGTTTTTGGTCAATTCCCAGAATTCGCTTTAATCTATGTAATATTGTAAACCCAGCACAGGCATAGGTGGGTATAGCAGTTGTTGAGAATTTTGCTTGGTTTTGTTATTTCTACAGCCATTTCCTTAACTTCAAGAACTCCAATTCTGTCTTATTCTATAGCAATATTATTGTCTGAGAAATTCTGTCCTGTTTCAATTTTCAAAGTGTTTGTCCTTGAATTGGTCCATTCCTTGCGTTATTTCTCTAGCTCACAAGCTACGAAAGCTTTATGATGTTGGGATGGTTTGGCCTGGCGTTAGCAGGACGAATGAAAACTGCAATCCATACCCCAAGATTTTGGTTAAAAACATGGAATTTCATAATGATTCTAAGTTTTACCTATTAGTTATTGTTCATTATACAGGGTTTTTTTTCCGTCAAAAGGATATATAGGGGTATTCAACTCACAATGACAAAAGGAAAGGGAATGAAAATACATTCCAGTCAAGTAGCTGGGACAAGCAAAAGAGGTAGGAAAACTAATCAGCAGACCCTTGAAAGTCTAGCAAAAAGCTATGAAACTGGAATTCTGAAGGATATTCGGAAAACTATACAGTGATGGGAAAGCGATAGTGATGATGAAGAGGATGGCATTCAAAGCCAGTAGGAGGGAATAGATTTCCTTTCTGACCCAGGAAACACAAGAGGAAGAGTTTCGTTATTTCAGCAGTCTTTCAAAACTTATTGGAAAATCAAATGAGTTCTTGCAAAAGCACTGTTAAGTACACAAGAAAAACAAATCAATTCTTCCATACTGTTTGAGCTCCAGCAGATTAAACATGACATGAGGGAAATGACCAAGGCACAGGTACAAGTCAATGCGAGAATGGCAAGGATGGAGCAGCAACTACTCAATCTGCAGCAAGCTAAGATGCTAGGGTCAACTGCAAAAGACACTGCACCTGTTGATTCATCAGATGGTTAACATCTTTACAAGTTCTTTCTTGTATTTTTTTTTGGGATATTAAGTCTACTATATGTTTTATATGTAGTTTCTATGGACATAGTAAAGGATTATTAGCTGTTAACAGAAGGAAAAAACAATATCAATTTTGGTTGGCTTATAACTCTTTGAGGTGGCCAATAGACCTGGTTTCCTTCGGACAGATTGAGGCTACCAAAAATTACTTAATTTGTATAGCAACTTACTTTTTACAAAATAGAAAATAAACAAGTTTTAAGAAATTTAGAAAAAAAAACCCTCTAACCATCTTCAATCTATGTCGTAGATGTAAAATCTCCGTATATCACATCCATAGAAAAGAGTGAAATGATTAAGAAGTGTGACGTCCATTAAAAAGAATGAAATGACCTAGAAATTGAAAAGAATGATCATTATAGAAATATTCTGAAATTTAGATTATAAAGATAGAACACTATTTTACCTTTATTTCACCAAAGCCATGTTGTCAACAACAAAGCAAAGCGTGGCCTATAAAGAGCATTCCTAAATCCATACAAGTGTATGGTGTAAATGAAAAGACAATATATTCTTTATTTAGCATGATAAGACACCTAGCATTCCAGCGCCTTTCATTATAAAATTAATGCATTACTTCATAAATTGGGCACCATGGTTTAGTTAATATCATACTTTCACAAGCTTGAAAAAACAAAACATGATGTGGGGCAGTATTATTGACTAAAATAAATAGGTTATGAATTATCCAAATTAATCAAAAGCAGCGGTATGTTTCTTTCTTGGTTTCCTAAAGCAATTCCATTTGTTATTTATCTTTCTAACCAATTACATTCTATCTTTTCCAAATATTTATATTCAATAATATGCTTTTTAGTTTCCTATTAGAGTTAGGATGCATAGCATATAGTCTTCTGAGCTTCTCCTTAAAAACAATAATGGGGTTCTAGGTTGCATAGCATAGAGTTTTCATAGCTTCTGCTTAAAAACAATAATGTGGTTCGAAATTTAAGAAACGATTATATGTAATCCCGGATTTGCATGTCAGATTTTTCCAAGGATTTGAAATATAAAACTATAACGTTGTATATGTTTTTTGTTTTATGGGAATACATACGAGAGTACAAGTTATAGGTTCCAAAGAAATCCAATAAAGTCTATGAGATGATGCCAAGAAGCAAATGAATTTCTCATATTTATATATATATATGAGAGGTAAGAACATTATGTTCATTAAAATTGTCACTTGTGTATATAGAATCATTAAAAATAGTTTAGTTGTTAAATAATAATACAATTTAATTTATAATGTAGATTAGGTTATTAAATAATAATAAAGTTAATTTATTATATATATATATATATATATATATATATATATAAAAGAATGAGAATTTTAATATAAGAGTAGTTATCTTTGATTTTATGATAAAACTTTATTTATTATTTATTAATTGTAATTTAAATCATTTAATAATATAAATAATTTATAGGAGACAGTTAAATTGGTTATCATTGTATTATAACAATTTAATATGTAAATTGTGAGTTTTTAGGTTAAATCATTTTATGAATATTTATCATATTAATAAAATCAAATAAATAAATAAATAAAATAATATAATAATATAAATTTTTAATACAAAATAATATAAGTTTTTAATACACATTAGTGTAGAGTTTTTAAATTTTTAAAATTAATTTTCATATTATTTAATAATATATATTTTTTATTTCCAACATTTCTTATTACATAATAAATCTTAAATTATGTTAATATTTTTCATCATAGTTATGCTATTGATTAAAGCAGATTAAATGAGATGATAAGGAGTGTCATACATTTCATGAAGTGTCTTAAATATTTTAATAATTAATGTAAGTGTGAAAAATTATATTTAATTTTTATTGGTATAAATAAGTTGTGATAATGTTATAAATATTAGATGCATTCAATAATTGTTTATCCATTAATAATTTGTCTTTTATTAACATTGTTGATGAAATAGTAAAATGAAGTCAATCAATATTACTTTGCAAGATATACAATATAATATATAATTACTTTCCCAATTATTAGATCCCCTCTTTAAACAAGTTAATAATTTTTTAATATTATTTTGAGTTAAAAAAATGCATTGCTTTATCATTTAAGGTTATCTCAACTTCAAATCACACTTATAAAGATGCTCAACCATGCCTCTTTATAAGAATATGATTTTGAAATTTAAATATTTAATTTAATATATTGGAAAAGAATTTATGCATATAATACCTATAAAGTGAATGTTGTTCATATTTGTATCAAATTATTTCAAAGTTGTGGTGAAATAATGGAGGTTTCCAAAGTAGAATTATCTTATATTCATAAATCAAATATAAGTCAATGTCTTTCTTAAAAATCAGTGACCACCCTTAACCTCCTTTTTCTCTTACATCTATAAAAACCAACTATTGATAGCTTATTATTCATAAAATTCATTATTATTTATAGAAAATGGTGATCATCAATAGCCATAATCATATATCCATCAATAGAAAATAGCATTAAATCTCTCTAACGTCATAAAATCATTATTTAAAAAAATGATGACACGTGTATCATCTTCCATATGCTCAAGAATTTAGATATTTATTATTAAAAAATAGTAATGAAACATGTGTCTTCTTTATGTTCAAAAATCTAGATATTTATTATAATATATAATATTCTATTATAATTCTAATATATATTAGTATTATTGAGTTTTTTCTAATTTTCATTTCAATATTTGGGTATTGAGCTTATTGTGCTGAAAGGTGCATTCTACAGCTCAGTATGACCCGGATGTGTAAATATGTCGAAAGCCAAAATAAAAAACAAAAAACAAATAAAAAATAAAATTATTATTTATACCATGGGACAAATTACTATTAATACCATGGGCCAGATACTATATTTATAAAAGAGGTATAAAAAGGTAAGGTAAATAAATAAACATATATCAAATAGTAGTAGAAATCAACATCTAATTATATATGAAGGCTATGGACCAAATTAATAATAATAACATGAAAAAAAACATTATTAACTCTAACATTAATATTAAAATATTAATATTATTATTATTAAATCTAATATTCATATTAATATATTATAAAATTAATATTATTATATTTAATAACCTTATATTAATGTAATATTAAATTTGTTATATATATATATATATATATATATATATATATATATATATATATATATATATATATATATTAACTCTAGATATATATGGGAGGGAAGAGCAAAGACATATGATAGAGGTGGAGAAATAGCGGGTGTGAAAAAGGAGAGATGGAGATAAACTAAAGAAGAAGGGAGAGGAGGAATGAAGAGAGAGAAAGGGAGAGGAGTGAGAGAGGTAGAGAAGGGTAAGAGAGGGAGAGGGAGACATAAATATGGAGGTGGGAGAGAGAGAGAATGAGAGAGGGAGGGAGAAGGAGAGGGGATCGGAGGGTAGAGAGAGAGGGGGGGGGAGAGAGAGGGAGTTATGAGAGAAAGGGAGAGAGAGGAAGGATGAGAGGAGGAGAGAGGGAGAGAAGAAGAAAGACATAAAGAGTGAGAAGTGGAGAGAGAGGGAGTGACAAGGAGAGATGGAGAGAGAGTATGTATGTTTAGGGGTGAGATAAAAAGACATAGAGTGATGGAGACAAGTGGGGAGAGAAGGAGAGATAAGAAGAAAGGGAGCGATATAGTAACATAGTTTGAGAGAGAGATAGAGCGATGGGGGAATCGAGATGATTTCAGAGAGAGAGAGAGAGAGAGAGAGATGATTGAATGGAAAAGAGAGGGAGGGAAACACAAACACACACACACAGGGGGGGGGAGAGAGAGAGAGAGAGAGAGAGAGAGAGTTGAAGATAAAGGGAGGCATGGGAGAAATGGAGAGATATGAAGGACGAGGGAGAGGACTTGAGAGAGAGGAAGAGAATGAGGGGGAAGTGAGAGGATTGTAGGGGAACAAGAGAGAGAGTGTGTGAGTGATGGGGAAGAGGGAGGGAGGTAGGAGAGAAAGGGAGAGAGAGAAGGAAAAGAGAGGTGTCTTGAGAGAGAGGAGGAGAGAGGGAGGGAAGAAGAAAAACATAGAGAGTGACAAGTGGAGAGAGAGGGAGTGACAAGGGAGATATGGAGAGAGAGAGTGTATGTTTGGGGGTGAGATAAAGAGACAAATAAGGAGAGATGGAGGGAAGGGAGGATTGTGGGAGAGAGAGAGGCATATATTAACAAATTTTGAAGGTGAAGATAGAGAGAGGGAGAGGTGAGAGAGAAAGGAAGAGAGAGAGTGGACAGAGGTATGGAAAGATAGATGGAGATGGAGGGGTAGAGAGGGGGAGGAAGAATAAATACATAGAGAGTGAAAGATAGAGAGAGAGAGGGGGAGTGATAAGGAAGATGGATAAAGAGGGAGAGAGGACAGTAGGAGGGAAGAGATATAGAAGCGGGGGAGAGGGCGAGAAGGGGAAGAGAGAAAGAGGGAGGGACAGGAGGAGGGGGTGATAGATAGATAGATTGGAGAAAGAGAGTGTATTTTTTGGGGCTAATATAGAGAGACAAAGGAAGATAGAGATACAAATGGAAGGTGAAGAGAAAGAAGAGATAGATGGAGACAAGAAGGGAGGGACAAAGAGATTGATAAATATGGAGTGAGAGAGTGTGTGTGGTTGTGGAGGTGAGATAAAGAGACAAAGAAGGAGATATGGAGGGACATATAGATATATATATGGAGGGGGGAGAGAGGGAAGAATATTTATTGCAATAGATGCATTGATTTCAGTGTAGATGGTGATTTATAATCATATTTAATTGCTTGAAATAGATGTATTGATTTTAGTGTAGATTTTTATTTCTAATGATATTTGATTACTTGCACTAGCTGCATTGATTTCAATGTGGCTTATTTCTAATCCTATTTGATTAATTCCACTAAACACATTGGTTTTAGTGTAGATGGTGATTTCTAATCTTATTTGATTTCTTGCACTAGATGCATTAATTTCAGTGCAGATGTTGATTTCTAATTATATTTGATTGCTTACACTAGATGCATTGATTTCAATATATATGATTTCTAATCCTATTTGATTGTTTGCACTAAATGCATTGATTTCAGTGTAGATGGTGGTTTATAATCATATTTTATTGCTTGCACTAGATGCATTGGTTTCAGTGTAGATGGTGGTTTATAATCATATTTTATTGCTTGCACTAGGGGTCAAATCGCGAAGTTGGGAAACAGTTTTTGGCGGATGGTTAGAATTCGGGAGAAATTTTTAATTTCTCGGCCGAGAAAAATGTCAACTAAATTTCTCGACCGAGAGTTTTCAAAATTCTCGTCCGAGAAATTTTAAATATTTCGGACGAGAGTTTGGTCGGGTTTAACATGAGTTAAAATTCTCTCGGACGAGAGTTTCGCATTTTCTCGTCCAAGAGTTGTGGTCACAAAACTCTCGGACAAACTCTCGGACGGGAGTTGGAGAAACTCTCGAATGAGAGTTGGAAAAACTCTCGTCCGAGAGTTTTCCAACTCTCATTCGAGAGTTTTTCCAATTCTCTGATCTGCATGCAGATATTTCCGCCCCCCAAACGAATGAAAGGTCGACCTCGACCGTCGATTAAGGTGGCATGTGTGGAACAACAATAGGACGACAGTGAAAAAACAGGCGCAATCATGATAAAGTCAATCAAATTAAGTAATTACTGAAATCGATGCGTAAGATAAATCGGTAATAATGAGGGAATCGCGTTGTAATAATTCAAGTATGAGGTGAAGGGACAGCAAAAGATTAATGTAATTGCGCTATTTACCACATTAAAGTAATATGACTGATTTATAATATTTTTCATGTGTCATGGTTCGAGGATAGAACTTAAGGAATTTTATGCATTTCGTTTGATATTCAATAAAAATTATAGGAAAGAAGTTTAAATAACTATTGAATTGTATAAGTATGACTTCAATACCATTAACAGAGCTCTGCTACCCACAGGTGTCCATAACCTTGACAGAGTTGTTTTGTAACCCATGGAACCATTGTCCTTCATACATACTTGAGGAAGTGGTTTATTTTTTCTTTGTATTTTTGTATTGAAAAATTAAAACAATCGTTCAAAACAATTGTGCTTTAAATACAAACTTAAAACAATCGTTCAAAAAGTGATGTTCCTTTAAAAGGAACAGCAAAGATAATCTGTGAAACTGTTGTTCCTTTCAAAAGGAACAGCAAGGAAATGCTCTGCGGACATGCTGTTCCGTTTGAAAGGAACAGAAAAAACACTGCGCGAAACTGTTGTTCCATTCGAAAGGAACGGCAAAAAAATATCCTACGAAGGTGTTGTTCATTTGGAAAGGAACAGGAAAAAAACTCTGCGAAACTGTTGTTCCTTTCAAAAGGAACAGCAGAAGTGATGTTCTGTTAGAAAGGAACAACAACGCGAAAAAAACACAGAATTTTTATTATTTTTCGTTTTTAAAGAAACTAAATTCAAACGAAATAAAGAAGTATTAACAAGGAAACGAATTTCAAAAACAGAAAAAAAAAAAGAATGCATTATGTACAAAAATTAAAAAAACCAATTTATCAAACTGGCGCGGGAGAGGGATTCTCCCCCTCAGCAAGAATTTCAATGGTGGAGTCTTCCCTTAACTACTGGCAAAAGGATTCACGGGTAAGAGGCTTACGATATAATCGAACTCGATGGCCATTAACCTTAAAGGAATGCCCAGATCCGTCAATGGTGACTAGTGTGAGAGTGCCGTTATCATGCACTTTCTAAATTTCGTAGGGTCCAAGCCACCTAGTCTGGAGTTTTCCAGGGAAATCTTGAAACCGAGAATCGTATAGAAGTGCCCAATCTCCTTCGTGGAAGATACTTTGTTTAATGTGGGTGTCATGCCATTTTGCTCTCTGTTGCTGGATTAATGCGGTACGCTGAAGAGCAGAGAGTCTGATTTCATCCAATTCATTCAGTTGCTGCAGTCTTTTTGCCTGGGCTTCATCTAAATTCAGACCTATCATTTGAGCTGTTTGTAATGTCTGAATTTCAAATTCGATAGGAAAGATGGGTTCTTTTCCAAATACCAACTAGTATGGCGAATGTCCTGTGGTAGGTCTCCATGTCGTTCGGTATGCCCACAATGCCTCTGGTAGTCTGTAGGCCCAATCTTGCCTATGTGAAGCAACCGTTTTTGTCAGTATAGATTCGATTACCTTATTCGTGCTTTTGACTTGGCCGTTGGCCTGTGGGTGGTAGGGAGTTGTAATTTTATGCTGAATATGGTAATTTTGTAATGTTTCAGCCAATTTGTTACCTATAAACTGTGGTCCCCCATCTGTGATTATGTCTCGTGGGAGGCCATACCGCACGAAAAATTGGAAAAGAAAATGTATCACGGAATCCTTTGTAGCTTTTGAAAGAGGCTCTGCTTCAACCCATTTAGTAACGTATTCAGTAGCAACTAGGATATATGTTTTCTGGTTTGATGGAGGGCTAATAGGACCAACGAAGTCAAGGGCCCAACGTTCGAAGGGTTCAATCACTAGTTGAGGGTTCAAGGGCATTTCATCAGATTGCCCAGGTCGACCAGCCCTTTGATAGCTATCACAGGCCTGCACAAATTTTTTTGCGTCTCTAAAGATATTAGGCCAATAATAGCCAGTCCGTAGGACTTTATGGGTTGTTCTATGATCTGCAAAGTGTCCGCCACACTGTCTGTCATGGCACGCTTTCAAAATATCATATACCTCATCGTCCCTAACACATCTTCTTATTTGCATATCTGCACCTGTATGAAATAAGTAACCTCCTATCCATGAAAAACGGGTGCTACGATGTATTATTTGCTTTCGTTCATTAAGGGATAGATGTTTGGGTAATATACCTATTGCCAAATAGTTCGCTATATCAGCATACCATGGTGTTCTGGTGGTAACAGTGAAGAGATGCTCGTCCGGGAAGTGATCTTCAACTGGTTCTACATCTGTTGGCTTTGGCATCCTGGACAGAAAGTCAGCTACAAGGTTCTCTTTGCCCGGTCGATCCTTGATCGTGATATCAAATTCCTGCAGTAAAATCAGCCATCTAGTTACTCTCCCATTCGTAACAGGTTTATTTGCTAAAAACTTAATGGCAAAGTGATCTGTGTAAAGCACTACAGGATACCTAGTTATGTAATGCCTAAATTTATTTATAGCGTGAACTACAGCCAAAAATTCTTTCTCAGTCACAGTATAGTTTAATTCGGCAGGGGTCAGATTTTTGCTAATGTAGTAAATTGCATATGGCTTTTTGTCTTCCTCCTACCCAAGTACTGCTCCAATTGTTGTGTCTGAGGCGTCAAATGAAATTTGAAATGGTAAATTCCAATTTGGGCCCCTCAGCACAGGGGTTGTTGCAACGAGCTTCTTCAAATCATTAAAAGAATTGTCACCTTTGTCTGTCCAAACAAAATCAGTATTTCCAGTCAGCGCATATAAAGGTGCAGCTATTCGAGAATAATGCTCTATAAATCTTCTATAATAACCAGAAAATCCAATAAAGCTACGTACCTCTGTCTGTGTAGTAGGTGTAGGAATTAACAAGAGTATTTGAATTTTAGCTGTATCTACTTGAATTCCTTCAGCTGAAATATAATGGCCTAAGATAACTCCTTCAGTCATCATCATAAGACATTTTTCATTGCTTAAACAAAGCCTAGTGTCTATACATCTTTGCAATACTTTTTCTAGATTTTGCAATGCAGGTTCAAAATCATCCCCATAAGGAGTGAAATCATCCATATATACTTCGAGACCTTCATTTATTAAGTCTGCAAAGATGCTGAGAATTGCCCTTTGAAATGTAGTAGGAGCGTTGCATAGGCCAAAAGGTAAGACTCGGTAGGCAAATGTACCCCATGGGCAGGTGAAAGTAGTCTTGTCCTGGTCTTTAGGGGCAATTTGAATTTGGTTGTATCCATTGAAGCCATCCAGAAATGAAAAGAACTTCTTTCCTGCCAATGTGTCTAATCCCTGGTCAATGAAAGGAAGAGGAAAGTGGTCTTTTTGTGTTGCTTTATTGAGTTCATAGTAATCTACACATATCCTCCACTTTCCATTCTTTTTAGGTACCACCACTAATGGGGAGACCCACTTGCTATCAGATATTGGATAGATAAAATTGACATCCAATAATTTTTGTAATTCATCTTTCATAGCATCCTTAAGGTGAGGATTCGGTCTCCTTTGAGGTTGACGAATGGGTCTTGCGTCTTTTTCAATGTAAATGTGGTGAGTACATAATTGTGGGTCAATTCCTTTCATATCGGGGTAATCCCATGCAAAGGCTGCTTTGTATTTTCGTAATAATTGGACCAATTTCTCTTCTTGTTCAACAGTGAGATTCTTGTTAATGTTCAAGGTTTTTCCTGGTTCAATTTCTACAACCTTAGTATTATTCATAGAGGTAGTAGGTATTGCTTGATCATGGATGTCTTTAAAAGGATCTTCTTCTTCTTTATTGTCGAATGCTGCCTCAATCATGTGACATTGCAAGTGAGATGCAGTTTGTGATTTATTAATGAAATTACTAATGACATCATCCTCTATTTGATCTTTAAAATCCGAAGCTTCTTCTATCGTTAGAGGTGACCTCATGTTTTCCACAAAATATGATGCAAGTGGTTGCCTTGTTTTAATTATTGATAGACTTGGTTGGGCTGGGGGATATAAGGCTAAGTTCTTGACATAATTTCCCCTTGTTATGGTCATGTTGCCTTGTCGGCATCCAATGTAGGCATCGACAGTTGCCAACCAAGGTCTTCCTAAAATTAAAGGGTGTCCATCTAGCCGGTTCTTTGGATTAATAACTAGGAAATCAGCAGGGTACTCCTAGGAATCTACAGATACCATGACATCTTGTAAGGTGCCTTCTGGTTTAACTACTGATCGATCAGCCAATTCCAACAAGGTTGTTGTTGGTTCAAGTGATGTAATGTCAAGTTTGTGACAGGTAGTGGTTGTTAAAATGTTGATTGCTGCTCCTAGATCAACTAAAGCATTAGGAAATGATTGGCCATTGATCTGAACTGTTACTATAGGGTTTCCTGGATCTTCATACTTGATAGGTGTTTCCATTCCTGACAATAAATCAGATAAGGTACCGACTATTTGAATAGTGGGATTGGTTATTACTCTCCTCTTTGGTTTTTTTATGCATAATTCCTTAATGGTTTTTGCGTATATAGGAATATCTTGAATGGCTTGGAGGAGAGGGATTCTGATACATAAATTTTTTAACTCTCCCAAAAGATCAAAATTAGGCTGTTCTAATGGGCAGGGGATGATCAATCGTTCTGGGAATGGTGGAGAGGAAGTTATTCCTTGTTGTTGTTGATTATGTTGTTGATCTTGATGTTGATTCTATTGTTGAACTTCACTCTCATTGTATTCTGTTTGTTCTACCAGTAACGGATTTTCAATATTCTCATCATTATTTCTCCCTGTTTCAACTATACGCCTAGACCTTAATTGAAGATCGTTACACTTCGTTAGTTCAGTTTCTACTTCAGGAGGTTCTGTTATTTGAACAGACTGAACTGGTCTATTGTTTGGGTTCGGGTTGGGTTGGGCTGGGAGTTGAGGTCTTAAATTAGTCTGGGGGTTTGGGTAAGGCTCTGGCAGTGTAGGTTGAGAGGGAGGGATTGATCCTGCTGGCTGATTTGAAGGTTTTTGCCAGTTTGACTGCCAGGCCTGATTCATAGAAGTAGAAGGGGACCATTGTGTAGGCCAAAATGGTGGGCAAAAAGGAAAGTTAGGCCAGTTATTCTGATTTGTTTGATTGGGCCAAGATGTAGGAGGGAATGGCTGTTGTGACCAATTAGGAAATGGTGATTGACTCTGCCACATTCTGCTATAATGTTGAGCATTATATTGAGGTTGAAAAGAAAATGGATCATTTGACATACCTGATGGTCGTGGCTGCCACTGTTGGCACTGGTTAAGCAGACACACCACTTCTGATTCCTCTTCTGCCTCTTTATAAACTGCTTGTAAGCCAGGAAGCGACGGGCATCCTTCTATAGGGTGATCTCTTGTACAAATGGCACAGAATTTAACCACATCCAATGGGCATTCTTTGTGGCTATGTTTCTTTCTACACCTGGGACAGAATATTGCAAGATTCTGCTCTGCTTCTGCCTGCTTCTGCTTGGCTTGCATGATATCAAACTGTGTTGTTAACGTCCCTAGTATGTCTATCTTAAAATCTTCTAACATATTTATGATCTCTGCACGAGTCACACCTTCATTAGAGGGCTTATTCTCCCTTGTAACTATGTCACGTTCAGGTGATTTCAATCTTGCATTACCCCTCGAGCACCTGATGCACAAATCAACAATGTCAGAATAGCTTTCTTGATATATATCACCCTTTCCCATAAGATTTAATGTCTCAACCCACTGATCTTTCATTCCCCTAATTAATTCAGTTTTCAAAACGTTATCAGGTAAGGGTGAAGACGCATAGGGTGATCTTTGAAGATTGTACTGAAATCGTTCCACATATTCTTCCAAGGTCTCACTGGGTTTGGTTGTCATCTGAAATATCTCATCTTTTAATTCTCGTGACCTGCAATAGTCTTGATATTTCTTTAAAAACGCAGTCTTCATATGGTCCCAATCTGTTATGACACCTCCACCTAATCCCATAAACCATCTTAGTGCTGCTTCTTTTAACGTAGAAGGGAACAGCTTTAGTTTTTGGGGGTCGGTGGTATAATCGTATCCTCTACACAGCACATCAAATTCAAACAGAAACACATCTGGATCTTATGATGTTAGACCATGAAAGGTAGGAATATGTTGGAGAGGGATAGCTTTCATGGGTGCGTTAGCTGCAGTGTCTACTATAGGGTATTGCAGCGTAGAGGTTTGCTGCTGGTTCGGGTTTTGGTTCTGGGCCATTTGATCAAAAATATGTCAATACCCTTCTGGGATCTCCAGGGAATTTTTAGGTTGGCGAAAAGGGGTGGAAATGATTTTTACAGCACTTCCTCTGTCCGGAATGGGAACTTGAAGGTATTTGGTTGGAATGGAGTTCTTTTGAATATTCAGAATTCTGTTGAGATTTCTCTGCACAGGAATGGATGTGTTGAAGAAAAATAGTTTGGATTTTGTGAGATTGATTTCCATACCTGAGGCCTCCGAGAAAGTCTTTAGCACTTTGTTGATGGTTCGAACTTCCTGCACTGTGGGGGCGCCCATGAGCATTATATCATCTACGAATTGTTGATGCGTTACTGTGGGTCCTTGGTGTACTGGTTTGATGCCTTTGAGTTGATTCTGTTGTTTTTCCTTGGCTAAGGATATTCCTAGCCCTTCTGCCATAATGACAAAGAGAAACGGAGACAGGGGATCTCCTTGCCTTATACCTCTGGACGGAATGAAGGGTTGAAGGGGTCCTCCATTCAGTAGCATTGAAAAGAAAGCACCTGAGACCAGCTCCATTATCCAATTTGTCCATTGCTGACTAAATCCAAAAGCCTGGAGGATTGCTCTCATATAGTGCCAGCTGATTTTATCAAAGGCCTTTGAAAGGTCAAGCTGGATAAGAATACCTGGAGTCCTTTTTGTTTTGGGAGAATGCAACACTTCCTGAGTGAGGATTATGCTGTCAGTGATCTGCCTACCTTCAACGTAGCCAGTTTGTTCCTGAGAAATGATTGAGGGGAGGACAGATTTAAGTCTGCTAGCCATCAGTTTGGAAAGGATTTTGTAAAGGACATTACAAAGGGCTATGGGACGAAACTTGTCGAGGGAGTCAGCCTGGTCTGATTTGGGAATTAAGGTGAGGAATGTGGCATTGATGGCAGGCAAAACTTTCTTGGTTCTGTGAAAGTTCCTTACTAGGTTGAGAAGGTCGGCCTTAATAATGGGCCAGCAAGCTTTAAAGAATTCGATTGTAAAGCTGTCTGGTCTGGGAGCCTTGTTCGAGGCCATGTTGAAGATTGTTTCTTCAATCTCCTGCTCAGTGAATTCTCTTAGAAGGAGGGAGTTTTGCTCCTCTGTAACTAAGTTTGGAATGGAAGCGATAATTTCATTGATGGCTCGGGTTCTATCTTGAATGGGATCGCTAAGAAGAGAAGTGAAAAAAGAGTTGAGTTCAGATCCTATATGCTCCCTTTTATAAACTTGATCGCCATCAGCTTTTTTGAGGGAGAGGATGAGATTATGTGCTCTATGCTGGATGGTTGACTTATAGAAGAAACTAGTGTTGCGTTCTCCCTATTTTAACCATTGCACCCTCGACTTCTGCCTCCATAGCAGCTCTTCTTGTTTTAACCGTTCTTCCCATTGCCTTTGCAGATTTGATTCTTGAGCTATTCTTTCATCATTGGGCCCTTCTTTGATCAAAGATCGCTGGAGGTTCGCCATTTTTTCCTCGAGTTATTTTTTGGCTTGAAATATGTCGCCAAAGGTGTTTTTTTTCCAGCGTTTGAGGTTGATTTTTATTGTTTTGAGCTTCTATTGGAATATGTACATGATATTGTCGCTCCTTATGGTGGCTTGAGTCCACCAGCGTTGTATGTTTTGCATGAATGATGGGTGCTCTGTCCAGAAGGCTTCAAATCTGAATTGTCTGTTGTGGGGCTTATCCAAATTGGTGAAGTGAATCTGCACTGGCCAGTGATCAGATCCTCTGATAGGTAGAATGCTGGCCTCCATGTCGATATTTTGTAGCAGAATGGATTCCGACATGAGGAACCTATCGAGCCTTGATGCTATCTGCCTGTTTCCTCCTTGCTTATTATTCCAGGTATGCAGACCATTGACTGTGGAGATGTCAATGAGTTTGGATTCAACAATAAAGGTGTTGAATGCTTCCGAGTCCTTATCCAACCTTCGTAAGCCTCCCTTTTTTTCTTCTAGATTGGTGATCATGTTGTAGTCTCCGCCTAAAATCCAGTGGTTTGCCCCATGGTGTTGTCTGACTTCGTCCAGGTCTAGCAGCATCTTCAGCTTTTCCTGGATTCATTGGGATCCATACACGTTGGTGATGCAGATCGATTGCCCTGAGTCTGGCATGTTGAAAATGATCGATAACGAGTGCTTGGTGGACAGAGCATTCTGCAAGAATAATTTTCTTTTGTTCCAGAATGTGAGTAACCCTCCTGCTTGCCCGATAGCATCTATGCTTATGTTGTGATGACTATTGGAAACAATTTTTTTGAGTGTCTCTGTGCCTTTTGGAGATCATTTTGATTCTTGAGGAAGTATGATGTCTGGGTGTAGCGAGAATAAGCGGTTTTTCAAGATCCTTCTTTTGGTGGTGCCGTTGAGCCCCCTGATGTTCCAGGTTGTGATTTTCATTGAGCTACCTTTGGATCAGATAGGACCAAGGCCCTGATTTTTCCTTCATTGATTAAGCGTCTGCCTGGTTCTTGTATTTGGTGTCTTGTGGATTTGCGCCCTCTTTTTCTTCTTGGTCCTTGTGGCTTGTATTGATCCAAATCCAGGTTGGCTTGAATGCCCGTTTGGCTGCTATTTCCCCATTGCCTTTTGGCTGCATTTTGGTTGATGTATTCCAGCTGCAGGTATACCATTTCTATCTTCTCCAAGTGTTCTTGGGGAATGGCATCGACTCCCAGTTTGGACCATTGCTCATTGACCTTTTGGAGATCTAGATCGCCTAGGATCTCCTCCAGAGGATTGTTTGAAGTGGTTGAGGATGGCTGCTCTGTTTGCATTTCTGTGCATTGAGGGGTTTTCATTGAGGTGTGGCTAGTATTAATCTGAATGGGAGAGGATTATGGTTTGTGTTGCAGTTCCTGGGCGTGGATTGAATCCGAGGTTGTGCTTGGGGCGTTGGTTGTAATAAAATATTGACTTAATAATGATGGATCTTGATCAGTGGGGGCCTGGGAGACTATAGGGTGCTCCAATGAGTCAAGATTGCTCAGAACTTCAAAGTTGTTTTGCTGGGTCGAGGCAGTATTGGTGGGGGTTGTATTGGTGGAGGGTTTCGGAGGCTTTTTGCCTTTCTCCCCTTCGTTCTTTCTTGAGATGGAGGTGAAACCAGGTGTCGACAGGCTTGCACAATGGAATACATTTCTTTGTCATAGGGTGATGAACTTGGTCTGATGTGACCTTTCTGCAATAGCTCCTAAATCTGCCTATTGATTTCATCATTCTCCAGAACAGAGCGCCGATAGATCGGTCCATTGGGTAGCGGCACACATGGGGTCAGATCAATCGGGTGCTTGACCTGACAGTGTAGAGGAACCCCTGTGGGTGAGGTGAAGATGTCCCCGTACTCCTCCACAACCTTATCCATTTGTTGTTGTCGTGCAGAGGAGCCCTGTCTGGAGGTCGTGAATTATCTTAAAGCTATTCTTGAGGTGTTTGGATTTGATTTAAGATGGATCTATTGGATAATGCCTTTTATTTCTTCTCCTAATTACTTTATTCTTCTTAACGAAGTTCCTTCAACTCCCTTTAATGCTACCTGGGGTTTAAGACAAGGGGATCCACTTTCCCCCTTCCTTTTCATTATTGCAGCAGAAGGCCTTGGTTGACATATTAAAAGTAAGATCCAGGGAGGTCAACTTAAAGGCCTTAATATTTGGGGGGCAGGTTTAAAACTTTCGCACCAATAGTTTGTAGATGACATTATGCTCTTCTGTCAAGCCACTCTAAAAGAATCTAAGGAAATTCTATCCATTCTTAAAGATTTCATGGAAGCCTCTGGAACTCTTATCAATAATGACAAATAAAATGTGTTTATATTTAATACTAATATTCTCTCCCAAAGATTCCTATTGCCTACCTTGGGATTCAACATTGGATCCTTCCCTATGAAATATTTAGGAATCCCTCTAAATCTAAATTCTCTTCGGGTCTCTGGGTGGAAATATCTCATTAATCGCATATAAGCTCGACTTCAAAATTGGGCATTTCAGGTGCTTAATGCTCTGAGTCGAGTTGTTATGTTAAGAACAGTCTTACAATCCATTCCCATCTATCAACTCTCTGGTTTGGAAACGCCTAAAATCTGTTGTAATGATATGGCTAAGACGTTTAAAAACATCCTATGGCAAGGATCTCAACAAGCCTGTAAATGGGCTCTCCTTTCATGGGATAAGCTTACGAAAATAAAAAGGACCGAAGGCTTGGGGTTAAGAGATCCATATTTGCTAAATCAAGTTATGGGAGCTAAGCTCTGGTAAATATGGATACAATGGGGTAGAGATTTGTGGAAAATAATCTCAGAACAGAAGAATGAAATTTCCTTAACTATTGTAAGGAAATTAAAAGTTCAAATGACCCCTAAAGGATCCATTATTTGAAACTTGATAGCACTAAATAGATATCTCATCCGAGAACACAATTTTTAGGAAATTAGAGGAGGCGACATTGCCCACTTTAGGGAGGAATCATGACAACAACAGGAGAAAATATTCAGTGAAATTGATTTAGGGGAGATTTTCCTATTCACTAACAGGCCGAATACTAAGACAATAGCACAATTTTTGGATGAAGGGACAGAGCTTCAATGGCGAAAATGGAAGCTAAAAGACCAGTGGAAGAATGCTCCAGAAACTTGTCAATGGGAAAACTATGTGAAAGAACTTAAATCTAGAAAACTAACAATAGAAACACGAGAGGATATACTCATATGGGGGTATTGCATGAAAGGCATGTTCACAATACAAGAAGGCCATTACATAAAATCAAATAACATTCATAATGTAGTTGTACCACTTTGGAAAAAAAATATGTTCGGAAAAACAATGGCCGAAAATTGAATACTTTTTGTGGCTACTTAGTCATGGAAAGATTCTTACCTAGGATCAGCTGGATAAGAAAGGAATGCATGGTCGACTGACATATACTATGTGTAAGAAGAATGTAGAAACATTGGAACACCTATTGAATAACTTCTTTGTCGCTGAGACCTTGTGGAAAAACCTTTCCTCCCTCTTTCAATAAACAGATAGGGACAACAAGAGCCTCAGGCATACAATTGAAGTCTAGAGAAAAGGAGGGTATAAAAGCCTTGTTCTTAACATAGTGTGGGGACTCTTTATGGGATTTCTCATATGGGTCGCCTGGAAAGAAAGAAATTGGAGAACATTCAGAGATGAGTATCGACAAATTGAAGAGATATGGAAAGTGGTTCTCGAGAATATTAGAGAAACTATCCTCACCGAGAAATGGCATGAAGATGACTGGAAAGCTAATGGGCATGAGGATAGGATTTTAGCTATGCTTAACTTGAAACCCCAAATGCTCGCCCCAGCCTCATGGAAACAAAAACCTTTGGGAAGACATTCGCACGATCCCAAGATTCCTTTGGGAAGCTTAGAATCTCCACCCGATTACACCATAAGAATCCAAAGCCCATAATGCCTCCACATGAAATCAGGTAGGAATCCAGAGTGCACTACACTTCCACCTAATAAATTTCATGGGAATCCAAAGTCCACCCAAAGGATCTCCACCTTTGAAAACCGAGAGAAGTTCCAGAGTAACCAACATCTCCACTTGTGCAGGAATCAACAAATCACCCTACCTTATTAACGTGGTTGTTTTTACTTTTTGTAATGTTTCCAGACTAGTTGCGAGTGTGCACTAACAATGCTTCCACACACTCTTAATGCATAGTTTTCATCACTACGATGTGATTATTATGTCATTGACTTCCCTTTTCTATGAATAATGCTTGAATGCATCAATCATTGAATGACTCCCCTTGAGAGAGTGTGTGCTCTCATCTCCCAACTGTGTTGACTAGCGTCTACCATTCCACATGACCGGATTTTCCTTTATTTCTCTATTCCCATACAACATCGTCAATTCTTATTACAATGTGGAAATGATGTGGGTGACCGACTTTTGCTTTATTTCTCTATTTCCCATACATCATCATCAATTATGAGTACAACGTGAAAAGGACTTGGGTGGGAATAATTGCAACATTCAATACTTTCCCTACTTCCCCAAGCCATTCTATACTTTCCCTACTTGCCCAAGCCATTCTGAAGGAGCTTCCTCCTAGAGCTATAAATCTCTGTCCTTTCTCACAATCTAGTCAATTCATTTTATCACATTCAATTGCAATTACCTATGAAAATATTTAGATGAGGGAGCAACTAAAAAGTGTTCATACATCCATAAAATCTTTTAATATTTAGGATTAAATAATATTAACAAATATTTAAAAATATTTTAATGCAAAAAAATAACAAAAATCATTTTAATATCTAAAATGTAGTGCATAAATAAAATACATTAATATACATATTATGCATTTTATTTTAATGTTAAATATATATTATTTCCAAAATAAATTATATATGTACTAAATGAATTTGATGCTCAATTTCTAACTTGCAATACACACAAATGCATGTATATGAATTTGAACACACAAATACATGTATATGAAGTCAACCGTCAAAAGAATGCAAACCCCATAAACTAGAGGTTAACCTAATTCAGAAAATGAGCAACGAGAATAAGTGAGGTTGATGTTCTTAGAAAGAGGCCCATCCCTTTCCGTGCAAGATCTACACAATCCCGTAGGAATAGAAAATCCAATATCAATCTAACCGGTGACCCTTGAGTTTATCAATTCCTCCAAAAAGATGTTGATGCCACTTGTTAAATATGAAGCCTTCTTAATGAAAGAGAAAGTTGAGCTTGTTGTAGTCGTGATTTGTACAATCACAATGGAATCGACCATCAAATTTCTTCATAACTGACCACCGCTCGCTTTTACAAATCCCCAAAGAGAATTATGGTGCCTTTTTATTTTATATTACCGTAGGAGAATATCAAGATCGAGCAATCAATTTGAGGACTTTCGCAAAGAAACAAGGCATATCAATAGTGGGTAACACGAGTTTCATTAACAGCCATACAAATCACGTTATAATCGGATTTGACAAGTGTCAACTTTTTTCATTTTATCATGCTTAGGTTGTTGCATGCATGCATAATAATGTGTTTAGTTTTGTTCTCTCTTACCTCTTCAACGAGAATACTAATCACATTCTAGACTCTCGGCTGAGAGTTTTCTAAACTCTCGGAATGCAAACTCTCGGGGTGCAAACTCTCGTCCGAGAGTTTTTAAACTTTCAGCCGAGAGTTTTCCCGCGCGGTAAAATCTAACTCTAGGCGGGTTAAACTAGTTTTAAATTTCTCGGTCGAGAGTTTGAGAAATTTCTCGTCCGAGACATTATCTCGGCCGAGAGTTTCTGGTCAACGAAAAATTCAAACAATTCTGCAGTTTTAAGAAACCTGTAACTTTGGAGGGACAGAACACCTAAAAAAACAAAATGTTTTATGTCGGACCAAGTACCATTAGATTCATCTCTAAATTTAGTTTTTGATGATGTAAGATTTATGGAGTTTCATTAAAAAATTCAATTTTTTATTTATTTTTTACTAAACTGTGTCACTATGGAATTTCATTGTTCGAAAAATTGCACTGAATGAAAATTCAATAACTTTCAAATGAGGACACCAAAAAATTCAAAAAAATCATACTGCACTTCCTCTCCCTGTCTACTTCAAAAGGGTACTCTCATTTTTCTTATTGACGATCACATTGAAAAGAAAATCAAAGGATTATAAAATGTACTGAAACATCACTGTTTTTTTGTCTTCGTCCATTTCAAAAAATAATAAAAAATAGTGATTTAATCCAAAAATTACCGAAAAATAGTCTGTGCACTAGTGCAATATATGCAGATTATGATGCTATGGTTTTTTTCCAAAAAATGAATAACCTTCCCTAAAACAAGTAAAGGATTATAAAGTGACTATTTATGTTTGCCTGAAAATTTCAAGTATATGCAGTTAGTAAACAGGAAATTTACCCCTCTATATGTCAATATTTTTTTTTTTTAAATATGGGTATGGAGGTAATACAATTCTCTACAATTCTTGTTTTTATTTCAAAGCATAATTTACAATAAAAATATGAGTTTAGTGGATTTGAAGTTGAAAAACATAGAAAATTACAATTTTCAACATCAAACAAGGGCAAAAAGTGTTTCCCAACTTCACATTTTCACCGAGATGAATTGGTTTTAGTGTATATGTTGGTTTCTAATCCTATTTGCTTACTTGCACCAGATGCATTGATTTGAGTGTAAATGGTGATTTCTAATCCTATTTGATTACTTGCATTAGATGCATTGATTTCAGTGTAGATGTTGTTTTCTAATCATATGTGATTTTTTGCATTAGATGCATTGATTTTATTGTATATGTTGATTTTTTATTTGATGTAATTGGATCTATGATGAGACATTAATTTTAAAGTCATCGGATTAATAGTGTGCATTGATTTCATTGTAAGCACAAAAAAATATTGACAATGTAGATTTTTTTTGTGTTATAGTAATTAAACCTAATAATATTGGAGAGCAAGAGAGACAAGTTATGATGTTTATTACAACAACTTGAGCTAAATATTTAAATGGTTTATGATTTCATCTGTATTTTTCATAATGGTTTATGATTTCAACTCTCTTTTTCATATAATTGATATGAAAAGATGACAAAACTAATAAGGGTGACAATAAGAATAGTAGAAGAAAATAGTTTGAGATTGATCACAATGAAGGCTATCTATAATTTAGTACATTCTTATTATTCACATTTTCCATCATTCAATAATATTACATTGTCACTTTGCATTCAAAAATTTTATTTCATCATTTCTCATCATTACAATTTTTTTACAATATTTATCATCTCAACAAGTTGAGGTAACTAAGCAAATTTAAAATTAAAATGAATCGATAAAGCTCAAACATATTTGGCATATTTAAAATGTTTATACTAATATTAGATGTATTTTGATATTATTGATAAAATTAATCATATGTTGTTCATATTATCGATAGATTTTCCTTGGCCGCACACGACTTAAACCAGCCTAGATCCATCTTAACTCCGGATCTATCAAGCGCTGAGAGGGATCAAATCTCTCGAGGTGCAAACCTTTCCTCAAGTTTTGCACTCAAAAAAGAGGTTTTCACCTCTAGATATTTGATCCCTCTCGGCGCTTGATAGATCCGGAGTTAAGATGGATATAGGCTAGTATACATGTGGATGGATGTTATAAAGGATTTTGAATATTTTTTCATTGGGGTATCATTTCAACTTTGGATTTTGGTATTCATAAATATATCGGAATATTTCTTTTCATTTGTTTTTTAATTATAAAAAAGTTATCGTATTTTATATTCATCATGTTGGTGGGTGTGTCTTAGTTAGCCTTTAGACCAATCACAATTATCTTATTTAGTTTTCTTATAAAATCTCTCAACCATTTGATTAAGACTTTCCAAGTTATCTACCTCATGAGAGTTCTCAACTAGTTGGTAGTCATAGTTATTTTTGTCATAAAAACCTATATTTTCATTCAATGTGGAAGACAAATAACCTACTTTTCCATTTTTAAAAAACTTTATGAAATAATGTGATGTACCCAAGCATGAATGTTGTTTTGAGATTCTAACTTCTCATTCAGGAGTATGATGGATTCAATGAAGTTACAGAAATGTAATCATATCAATGTATCCATATCTCCACATGGTGTGGGTGATTTATCTACAAGTGATATTGATAGCTTTGGACTTGGGTTGGGTGAATTACATGGTTAACGAGGCATAGGAATTATATTATCTTATATATTAGAAGTTTGCTAGTTTAATTATTTTCTCCGCATGTGTCTTGCTTGTGCAAAGCCTAACCACCGAAGTGCTTGTCAAGGCATTAGGATATTACTTTCAAGATGAATTACGATGAATTACTTTATATGCTACTCATTTTCATTTGAATGCCTGCTCAATAAATGAAAATAAAACTTTTTGTAATATCTGTACACCTAGTTATTATAGTCAATATTTTGGAATTCTCTTATCAATAGTTTAAACATTTTATTTATTTATTTATTTTAATTTCAACTTCAAATATATGTTGTGATATGCTAATTCACATGCACTACCTATTTGTAATAGATAAAAAAAATATCAAGGAGGCACATAGTCTATAAGATTTTGAACCTACGAATTTGCGTTAACAAAATGCTAGCCATTTTCTCGTATAGTGGTTAACATTGATTCCTTCTAATATCTCTATGGTTTTATATCATTGTTTGACAACTCTATGTGTGGGATGCCTTGATTTAGCCATCATTCCCTTCATATACACATTTTGCAACTCTTTCCCACTCTAAAATCTACTTTCAAATTCTCCTTGGAAATGCATACATTGTTCTTGCTCACAAAAGGAGCATCCATATGCACTTCTACCTCACACAAGGGGAGTATGCCTCCAAAAGTGACTAAAAACATATAAAAATTTATGAAATTTACACACTTCTAAGTGAGGTCTATAGAAAACTACTTCTATAACTCCCTAAGACCACATCCAAACTATCTCAACTAACTTTAGTTGTATAAAATGAGTTCTAAGTGGAAGGAATGGCTACAAAAATAAAATTAATGTACTAACAAAGTTATCCTATGGACAAAAGTTCATTGAAAGTTGTAGTCTCTTATGGTTTTTATGATCTTCAACCCTCAAGGAACCAGTGTTTCTTAAATATTTTCTCCCTTTCCTATTTTGAGGCCTAAAACCTCCCATGTCTCATCATTGTTGTGCTGAGAATATTTTCAGAGTCCTTAGTGGCTTGAGCATAGTGGAATCCAAACATTAATTATGGAAGGTGGGAGCGAAAAATTAGGTATGTCTTTATGTACTATTGTTTCACTCTAATTAAAATGGATATCTCTCTTCTTCCCCTTTCCCAAACTCTAGTTTAATGTCCTAATGGTTCATCTATTTCATTGTTCGATTAAGGTTCTAACTTACCTAACAAGGTAGATATTTCATGCTTATCTTTTGCTTTTTTTCCAATTAATTTCATAAATATGTTTGCATGCTTGTTTATAGGTCTTAAAGTGTAGATAGGAGCAAGGACAAGTGGTGCGAGGTCAATTTGGAGGATTCATATCCAATTGAGCATCAGGACCAATTAGGTCCCTCTCATAACTAACTAGTATTTATGTCAATTAATTGCAGAGATGTCATTAGAATTGAACTGCATTGTTGTCTAACTTGATATATTAATAGCCCACTCTAGCTATAGGATTATTTTTATCCACAATAGAACGGGTGACTCCATTGAGGAAAACACCTTGATTTCTACTTAATAGGAATTCCTTTGTTTCTTATATGGCTACATGTAGGGTATTCTATTAAGTTTTCACTTTGATTGTCTTGTTTCTAGTATAATAGAATATTTTCAATGGTCATTTGAGGGTTTTGGGGAATTTTTTTCTTAACTTTTTACACACCTTTCTTATTGGAATAAAGCATACATACACTTGTTTCCTTCACAATAAGTGTGTACATGCGCTTTTTTCTTTACAAGAAAATGTGTACATGACTCTAGAATTGAATTGTTTCATTATTTGTCCTCCTTCCTTTCCTTTTCGCATGGTTGTTGTTGCTTTGAGAATTAGAATTTTCTTGTATCGAGTGTTTCTTATGAATTAGTGCTAAATTTCATACATGTAGATCATTTTGAAAATAAAAGAAAAAATATTATTTGCATCCATTTTTATTTTTTTCCTTTTTTAGCATTTTAAGTACTACTTGATTAGTTGCCTTCTCCTTTTGAGTTCCTCTTAGGGAGGGTTGCCTTGTCATAGTCTTGGGAAAAAATGTATATTTTTTTGTTTGCATTTCCATTGTGATTTTACAAAATTTGTTCAGCCTTCATAGTGAAAATCAAACATATTAAAGAATTAGGGAAAAAAAAGTTAACTTTACTATTTTTTAAGTTTTGATTTGCAAGAGTGTAAAAATACCATAAGTTGCATTATCAATCCAATGAATAATCAACTACCTTATAAAA
The DNA here is from genome assembly GCA_034641835.2 of Pinus albicaulis. Lineage (NCBI taxonomy): Eukaryota > Viridiplantae > Streptophyta > Pinopsida > Pinales > Pinaceae > Pinus > Pinus albicaulis. Next base: position 1,031,590,981 of record CM076581.1, on the reverse strand, counting down.
ATATTTCTTAATCTAAATCAATTAGATCTTTTCTCATTAGAAAACCAAGAGTAGCCTAGCACTAGGGCCTTGGAAAAGGTTGGAGAATAAACCCTCGAAGGCCACACAATCAAGCTAGAAGTAAATAGATTGAAAAATCCATTAGTATCAAGAAGAACTCACTAGGAAATCACCTATAACACACATGTTGTGAACGAGGTCATGCTAGGGGAGATGGAGGTTATATCTCATATTTCACTTATTTTAGTGTTTGTTTGCTTAATATACGTAGGAAGGTTTTTAGATTGAAGTGTCAAGTTCTCTAGGTGATGCCACTTCTCTCTAAAATTTTGGGATTTGTTTACTTACACACATGTGGTCCCAACCATTGGTTTTTCTACTTGATAACCAATTTTGAAGTGGAAACTTTAGTGGCGTTTCATAGGATATCTCATGGGTTACTATGAGTGGGAAGTGCTTGTGGTAGCTAAGTCGAATGTATAATCATCATTTCAACTCTTATGGAGGGTACTTGTATTTAAGAAGGTAGTTGAACCTTGGGTGATTATTATGAGTATATTATCGTAATTGTCTCTTACACCTTTTTCGATTGGAATTCGGGCCTTAATCAAAGCAAATTACTTTTTGAATACCCTCTTGAAAAAATTATTCATAGGTTTAGATCTAAGTCGTAACTGCCTTGGGCTAAGCTTTAGGAGAGTAGTTTGTTTGTTTACTAATCTCAAGTTTAGTGCTTTCTTATTGTTTGTAGTTGACCCTCGGTTGTCTTTTTATTTCTACCTTTTAAGTATTTGATTCAAAGTGGCTAACCAATCCATCCATTAGTATAAAAGGACCCAATGTATTTCTCCAAAAATATGGAGTTTCCTCCTCAAAGGCATAGACTAAATAATGTAACTCTCCTCCAAGGGAGCTAGTAAATTACTAAAGCAAATGTGGGCAATCTTATTAGGGAAGAACTCAGTGAGGAAGAGATTTTGATTAAGTGATTCTTAAGGGTTTTTCAATGGTCATATTCTTGTTCTTAGGAGGGGTCCATATCTTTTGACTCAAGATTATCTTAGTGATGTTAAGTTCAAACATATCCTTAATCCATTTGGGGGGATTTTAATCTCTCCCTCACTAGTCAAAATAGTCTTATTATCTTGCACTCTCGAGGTTTCAAGAATTCGAGTCACATCATAAATACTTTTCACTAATGGTATACAATGGATAACACCATTAATACTTCAAGAGTACTGAGCACCCATAACCCCACATTAGTTATCTCTAGTGGAGGAATAAATCTCTCCATTTTGAGTGTCCTCATCATCAACACTTTCCTAGCACTTTTTGGAACATCATGCTGAGGTATAGTACCTTCTATCACACCTTCTAATCGAGGTATGGGAACATAACCCTTTACATCATATGGTGTCAGTACCTCTTCTTTTGATATGCCATCAATTGGGATGCCATATGTCATGGCTAGTGCACTACCAAGCTTCCCTAGTTTCAACATGTCCTTAAGGATTCATCTACCCCTTTCCTAGTGTTTCCATCGAGAAGGGGCCATATCCCCATGTTTATTCCATTATTGAGAAGTTAAACTTTACTAGCTTACGACTTACCATTTAGGAAAAAATTTCTCAAAAAATAAGAAATCCAACCAGCAAATAACTTCCTCCATATGTCCAAGTCCAAACAAAGTCCCCTAAAACTCTATATTCTAACCAAACAATCATTTTTTACACCTAATATCAACTATGTGGTAAGAAATTCTTTCATTATTACCCATTAAATGATGTGAAATATTTCTCGAAAGTTGATATCTTCCCTAAAATATACGATATACTCGTTATTTTGCATTACAAGACACTTAATACTACACCGCCTTTCATTATAAAATTAATGCATCTTTCCATAGGTTGGGCACCATGATTTAGTCAATGTCATACTTTTACAAGCTTGAAAGTCAAACATCATGATGTAGAGGAGAGTACTAAATGGTTTATGAATAATCCAAATTACGTGAAAGGTGTGATATGCTCCTAAAGCAAATCCATTTTTTACGCCTCTTTCCGACCAATCATATTCTATGTTTTCGAATATATCATATTTATATTTATATTTAATAATATGTTTATTAGGTTGCATAACCTAGGGTCTTCTTAGCTTTTGTTGAAAAATAGTAATTAGGTTCGAAATCTAAGAAATGATTGTAATTTGTATGGAATAGTGGATGTACACATCATTTATTAGATTTGAAAAAGAAAGCTACAATCCATTTTAAATAGTAAAACCCATTTAGGTTGTATATGTTTTTAATTCTAAAAGGAGAGTACCAAGTGATATTTTCCAAAGGAATGCAGCAAAGCTTAATAATAATATTTTGAAGTAAAAACATTACAACCATCAACATTGTTGTTCGTGTATATATCACCATTCAAGACAATAAAGTCGTTAAAAACAATATTATTGTCAATGAATAAAAATTAATAAGAAAGTTTGGCTTTCCAATATATATAATTGGAATACGTAAAATGAAGATTATAAATCATGTAGCTAATGGAATGGATCTATGTTAAAGAGTGGTTGTCCTTGTCACACTATAAGTCATGTAGTTAATGGAATGGATCCATATTAAAGAGCGGTTGTCTTTATCATTTGGCGAGACTTTTTTGTAATTTAATAATGTGGATTTTACGTTTTTATTGTTTTATTAAATTTTAAAAAAATATTTGAAATTGAGAAAATAAATTAGAAATATTTATAATTATTATATTAAAATAATAAATATAATATGTTTTTCTTTTTATAAATAATTCTACAAATTATATGAAAATTGAGTTGAATGAATTGAAGGACTAATAAACATTGTTTTACTCACATTGCAAATAATATGTGTAATAAACAATTTTACAAATTACATTAAAATTGACTTGAATGAATTAAAGAATTGATAAACAATGTTTTAACCACATTGCAAATAATATGTCCCATGTAACCAATCATATATAGCATTTTCACCACATAATATTAGATCTATATAAATAAGTGCAAATTGATTAATTATTATTATTATGAAAAAAATATAATTTTCAATACATAATTTTCTTTACAATTTTATTATATTAACTTATTTTTTAGATAATATTTTTCAAAAGAGACTTCTATGAAGCATAAGATTATGATTTTTTCTTTACATATTGCTATAATATTATATTTACATTATGATTTTTTCTTTACATATTGTCATAATATTATATTTACATTAATTTCTTGTTTTATTTTTATTTTTGTTTTGCGAGAAAGACATTTATTTCAATGTTTTTTCATCATAAACTTCTAACACACTCATCTAGTACATATTTCTCGTGGATTGTCTCTTCATTTTGTAAGTCGATTCTTTAGGTTTTAACAAAACCAACTTCCTACCACTTGTACTATAGACTTGTGACACACTCATTTGATACATCTTTCTCATGAAATGCATCTTCATTTAGTAAGTCGACTCTTCAAATTTTAAATTAAACTTCTTTTATATTTTTACCTCTTGCTTCCAGCTTCCATATAAAAGTGGCTTTAGTGCTCTCATCTTGTGTAATCATCCTTCTACCTTATAGTCCAATACATCTATTACAATGTTCATTTTTCATAATTTATACATTTATTTTATTATCAAATTTTATAAATATTTTAATAATAAAAATTAGAAAAGTTGTATATATGTTGAAATTAATTAAAATAAATACGCAGAAAAAATTATTAATATGATGATGATGATGGTTACCGTTTGTTAAGATTAATGTGGTCTATTAAACCTTAAGAGGGGAGAAAGAATCTAAGTTTGATTCTTCAAAATCTTGTTTCTATAATCAAAGAGAAGGAAATAAGCGCTCTAAGATCACTATAGGTAGGTTGGCTTAATAGGTCTAGAAGATTGGAAGTGTGGCAGATGTTAGGGAATTGAGAGCGGATGTGAGTAAGAGTTGGACAGTCTAAAAGGAAGTGCTTTTCATCTTCCACCTACTTAGAATTGCAAATTTAACGGATTCTATCATTCTAAGTCTTGGGAATAGACCACCACCCGGTCTCACTCCAAATCTCATGGGAATTAGTTCTTATCCTAGCGATGTTAATTTTTTTCTTAGTGTTGGACAACACAGAGAAATCATTATGATTATCAAGGGCATGGTTGATCACCTCCTTATAGTATCTTAGCTTCCTTTTACCCTTCAGCTCTTGATCCTCCCACACCTTGTCCTTAAACTTGGAGGTAATAGTATTTTTTATATTATTTTTGCTTCCCATACTGAGCTCCTCCTTAATTCCCCAAACGTTGAGCCAAGACTAGGCATCCCTATGCCACCCGCGCTTGAGGCGAAGTTGGTGATTTTGACTACAGTCAAAAACAATTTTTAGGAGCCTTTTTTATTCCATGTTGTAAAATTTCTTCTTATATATCATATATCTAAACATAATTGTACTTTTAATGGAAGACAAACCATATTTAATCAAGAAAATAAGATAAAAAGTATTTTTCTTTGTATATATATAGATATAATTCCATAAGAATTTACTAATATATATTCAAAAATAGTTTTCAAAATTAAACTACTTTAAATATGAATAATTCTATAAAAATTTATTAAAATATACATTTACATATTTTAGATATAAATAATTTCATAAAAAATTATCAAATTGTAACAAATTTATATTTTAAATATAGATAATTCCATAAAAATCTATGGAAATGTAATAAATTTCACTCCACTCGAGAGAGATATTCCAAGTTACATTGATAATAAGTTTAGTTACATCGTGAATTAAGGTTAAATTATGAAATAAGTTATATATATATATATATATATATATTAATAATTATTTTTTATTTATCAATAGTAAATAAAAATAAAAAATTATTATTTAATTACTAAATAAATATTTTTTTATAATAAATATATTAAATATATATTTTTAGAGAAGGAGCTTGAGGGGTTATATTAGCGTTTATATGAAAGTACAGAGTTATTTATCATAGTTATTCTTCATAACGTTTCCTATCATGTTCATAAGTTCATGAATATGGAGCATGACAATTTGTTGGTTCGATTGACAGGTTCTTTGGAATTTTTTAGCAAGTCGATTTCTCAACATGCAGAGATGATGTTGATGGAGTCTCGTGCCTAGTGTGAGCTTTTATCATAGAGAATTGGCCTCCTAGAGGTTAAAATGGATCATTTGCAGTTGGCTAATGTAATGTTGAGCTTTCAGGTTGGGAATCTAGAATTGGTAGAAGATATTGATGAAGGTAAGGGTTGTATTGGAGCAAACGAGGACAATATGGAGTAGTGTAGAACTTCTAAGCAAGTTGAAGAGAGAAACCTTGACACTAATGAAGGACATGAAGTCATCTTCCCTCAACTCGAGTCTGAAGAACAGGAAATCCAAGCCATCTTAAACAAGGAGGATATATAGTACTACGCCCAGTGATTAATCTTTTTTATATGTTATGTAAATATGCAATATCTTTAGAAGTTGTTTGGAAAATATATGGAGAAAATCAGTTTAGAGTAACTATCAATAATCCCAAAGTTAATTGTGTCAAATTTTCATAAAAATTTTGGACTTCATAAAATGCATTTTCAATATATGATATATAATGTTCTAGCCTTCAAACAAAAATGTTTTAATGTACTATATAACCATTTCTTAAAAAAAAAAAAAATACCAATATTTAATTTAAAAACAAAATGAAGGGCCCCTCCTCCCATTAAATCTTTCTTTCGCAATACACTTAATGTTACCCTTAATTAATCATTGTTAAGGCAAGATTCTTTGTGTCTAATACGATTAAGATATATCATTATCAATTTGACTTCCATGATTATATGCTCCATTAATTAATCATGCTTAAGGCAAGATTCTTTGTGTGGAATACGCTTAAGATATTTCATTATCAATCTGACTTCCATGATTATATGCTGCATCCAAATCTTTTTTAATGGGATTAAAGCTCTTCATCATCAATTTGACTTTCATGCCCTTCGATTCCAGATTATAAATTTAGTCGTTTATTTATAAATTCTTAGTTCCGCATGGTTTTGCGGAGGAAGAAACTTATATATTTATCATTAATTTCTCTTTTTCTTGGAAAATAATTTTTATTTCAATTTTCACATATAATAAATATATGTAAACACTGTTTTAATATTATAATTTTTATTTAATTTGAAATTATTATCTACAGTATTGGTCAATGTATGTGTGATAATCAAGCATTTATTTGCGATAATTATCCATTTAACTCTTCTGTAATAACGCCAAACTAGTCATTCATAATCCATGTGTTGATAATTACACACGTAACTCTTGTGTGCCCAACTCATTGCTATTGGTATTGATAATTATATATTCAACTCTTATGCCACCGATGCCTTGTTATTCAAATAATGCCAAATTAGTCATTCATGATCCATGTGTTGATAATTACACATTTAACTCTTATGTCTTGTAATTGGAATAATGCCAAATTACTCATCCATAATCCTCACTCAAACCTCTAGTCCATCATAACTTGCTTAGTTGTTCTTTAATTAACGCAACCCCGAGATGCTATTCAAGTAATCTCAAGCCATTCTAACATTATTATTTTTTTCATTTACATAAATGTGATTGTCATTATATTCTTGTCTTTGCCTCGATTATAGTTTGGCTTATTGGTAATGAAATTTCATTGATTTCATATATCACTTTTACATTTTTAGCCTATATCTCAGTGAAAGTATTTTATTAATAGGATTTTTTCTTGTAAATTGAATTATTATAATTTCTTATTGGATTATTATAATTTTAGTTAAAAAGGAGTCCAGGTTCAAATGTTAATTCGAAACTTCATTAGTCGATTAAAATAAATTTGATATTATTTTATTAAGATTTGTTTGCTTCTACAAATGTGGTATGTTTTATTATGTGAAATAACAAATATGTGACAAGAGTTGAGTTAGGTCTCGAAGTTGGGTTAGTTATTTGATGTGATATAAAATTTTTTTATTTTTTTTATTTTAGTAATATTATATAAAATATAAGAGAGTTTATTTTAAAGTTATATTGTTATATAAAGTAAGATATTAATTGAGACAGGTTTATTATATTTTTGTCATCTATATTTATGTTTTTAGAGTGGAAAATTTGGAGGAATTTGTTTGCAACGTCATTTTTACTAGTGGGGCTTAGTTTGAAAAATTGGGAGCAAAAACCTTCAATTGGCATTTTGAAGCCTCAAAGGAAGTTTTTTGGAAAAAAAATAAACAAACTCCTTTTCCAATGGAATATCCTTGACAAGTTACAAATCATAGATAAGTATAACAATCATTAAGATACTAGGTAAAAACATCGATCTTGACTTGTGAGTCTTTGATTTTCAACTCAATGGAGTATGGGAGTGAAACACAAATGTCAATAGTCACAATTCTCATTGTGGTTTAATGTAGCAATCCTTAACTCTTAAATTGAATCATAAATAAGGTAGAACTTTGAAATTTTACAAATATTAAATGTATTCACATCATAAACAATACAATAAATAAGAACCCTTAAGGTAGGGTAGTACCATGAAATATTCTTTATGGAAGGAATCACTCCATAAATCATGCTAGCTACAATAATAAGCATTCAACATATTTCAATACAATGATACTTATGTGTATTTATATTTTGTCATTATTATTCTTGTTGATTATGCCAACAATGCTTTATTATTGTGTTATTTCTTCTACCTAACCATTGGGCCTATTGTTATTACCCATCAACTAACAAGTAAAAATATTCATGGATTATGGCCAAATTATGCTTATTATCCTCTTGGATATCTCCCTAGGCACCCCATATTATTCTCCATATGTATATTACATATATTACCTTAATTATTACTTTAGGTGTCTCCCTAGGTACTCCATATTATCCTCCTTAGCTACATTATACTTAGGTGCTCTATGTCAATTGTAGATCATTATATGGGACTTGGGGACAAGGACCTTCTTAAGGGGGCTAGGTAGAATCCATTATTTTGACTCATGAGCGCTTGATTCTTAACTCAAATATTAGATGAAGTATCCAGACTAAACATAATGAAGAAGGTTAACACCCACATTCTCATTTTGGTTTAGGAGCTTGAACTCCCTAATGCACCACCAATGTTAAAGGGAATAAGATAAGGAGCTTCATAAGAGAGTTAGGTATCAAGCATGCTTTTCATTCATTAATGTTTAGTTATTAAACAAAATATTAAATGACATATGGGTTAAAAAATAAAATTTGTACCCACAATCCCATTGTCACTTAAGATATCCAAACTAGTGGTTTATAAAGGCATGGACAAAGGCCTTAACCATCTAAGGCTATGTAAAAAATCATTTTCTTAATACTCTACTCTTAATAATAACCCAAACAATAATGTTGACCCGCATTATAACTGTATCTTAAGAGGTCAACATCAAGCCATTATAAAAAGCATGGACAAAGACCTCAACAATTTATGGTTGCAAAAAACACATGGTCCTCATCCTCCACTCTTTATAACAACTGGCATGTTACATGAAGCACAAGATTGAAACATAAATGTTGACACTCTCACTTTCATTATAACTTGAGGGCTCTACACCAACTCCTTATAATGGGTATGGATAGAAAACCTAGATAATCCACGGTTCTAAGAAAATTAGTGGTCCTAGATCATTGATTTTCTTGATAATGACCCAAACATTACATAAATTATAATGTTGAAATATACATATCAACACTCAAATTCTATGCAATATACCTTTTGTCACCCTTCATGTAAATATTATTATATGAATTGATCATGTAAATTAATGTTAAATATAATTAATGACTAGATTGAGAGAGAGGCCATGAATTCAGAGCTAGGAGGAGGAGTTTCTTTTGGGAAAGTATCCAAGCTTTAAATGTTATAGTTAAAACCCTCACCCACATCCTTGTTACATTGTACAATAATTTACATTGGTGTATGGGTGTTTGGGGAAAAAAATACAAGTATGTCATGTTGGATGGTGGACATTGGTCAACACACAAAGGAAAATCAGGGAAGGCATTGAGAGAAGAGGGGGGACACTCTCGCGAGGAGATCATTATCGGATAAACAAGAAGAGCAAGCATGGATCATAGAAGAAGTGCACGAAGAAGACTCATGCTTGAGACTTTTTTGCAGTGAAAATAACCATACAATAGCAATGTAAGAAAGCAGTGGGCGAGACTCAACATATGATCAGGGTTGGGAGCTATCTGGCGAATATTGCAAAAAGGAAAAGTTGTGGTGTTTAGAATGTAATGTGCTAGTGGAATTTGGATTACTACATAGCAAGTGGAGACATTGGTTACTCTAGAACTTCTCTTGGTTTTCATAGGTGGAGACCCTAAGGATGGAATATGGATTTATGTGAAAAATATCAGGTGGAAACGTAATGTGCTCTAGATTCTTGTCAGATTTCAAGTGGAGGAAAAATATAGGCTTGTTATGCAACCAGCTCACAAAATAGAAGAAAATATAGATAAACTACTTAAAAATTATCCACTTCGAGGGGGAAACCTCCTTTACATTACATAATAAACAATTATTGGATGATTCAAGTGAAAAAACCTCCTTTACATATATAGGAATCTAAGGGGTCACAATGTAATCAGGGTCGACAGAACAATAATAATGTAAGGGAACTACAATAACAATAGTGGGCTTCTATGGGGCACAATAATATCAATATGGGGACTACATGGGAACAAGAATAACAATAAGGGGCTACAGTAACAATAAAAATAAGGGGACACTCTAGTATTATAGGGGCCTAACATTCCCCTCTCTTTCAAAAAAGTGTTGTCCTCAACGCTTGAGTAGTTTCGGATGCCTCTGTATTAAATTCTCATCCTCCCATGTGGAATATTCAACGAGTAAGTTCTTCCACTTGATGAGATACTCTAAAATTGATTGATTTCATAGTTGTCGAGTTCTTGTTTCCATGAATTCTTCAGGTTCCGATATGATTTATCCTTCCTTGTCAAGTTCTGGCAATATTTTTTGAACTGGGAGCTTGTCACCTATAACCTTCTTTAAGCATGAAACATGGAAAACTAGGTGCACTCGGGAAGATGCAGGAAGCTCCAATTTGTATTCTATAGTATCAATATTTTGCAACACCTTGTAAGGACCATAATACTTTGGTGATAATTTATTATCCTTCTTAGCTTGCTTGAGGGACATTTTTTTGTATGGTTATAGAATTAAAAATACCTAGTCGCCTACATCAAAAATTATTTCACTGCGATGTTGATCTTCCTGTTGTTTCATTCGAGTCTGCGCCAAAGTGAGGTTATCTTTTAAGAGTTGGAGAACTTGTTGTTGATGCTAGATGTGATATTCCACTGCTTGAAACTTATAATTTTGTCTTAAAAATGATGTGATGGATAGTGGATGATATCCATAAAGTGTCATAAATGAGGTCATTTTGCTGCAGTATGGAAGGAAGTGTTATACCACCATTCAACCAGAGGTAATCACTTTACCCATTTTGTCTGTTTATCAGATACAAAGCAACGAAGATATACTTCCAAAAATTCGTTCACTATCTCAGTTTTCCCATCATATTGAGAATGACAAGATTAATTATGAGCTAATTGAGTACAAGAAAATAATTCCGTCCAAAAATTTCCAGTGAAAATGGGATATTTGTCACTTATAATAATCTTTGGGTTTCCATGTAGCTTTTGAATTGTTTCCATAAGTGCAGTAGCAACGGTACTGACTTTAAATGGATGTGATAACGCACAAAGTGTGCATACTTGGTAAGGCTATCAACTACCACCACGATGACATTATTTCCTTTAGACTTGGGTAAACCTCTAATAAAATCCATTGAAACTTCCTCCCAACGTTGACTTGGAATGGATAAAGGTTGTAACAGACCCGGGGTCTTAATTGTATCAACTTTATTTGTTGTAAAACCAAACATTCCACCATAAACTTTTGAATATCAAATTTAAGGTCATCCCAAACAAATTCCTTCTTAACCCTGTGGTAAGTTTTTAAAAATCTTGAGTGCCATCCTATCGGAGAGGTGTGCAATTCCATAAGAATATTTTGTTTGAGTTGGGAATTATTACAAAGGTATAAGTGATATTTGTACCATAATGAATCATTTTTCCAGTTAAATGTATTAGATGTACTAGGATCTTGCTGCAAATTTTGAATGAGTACCCACACTTCTTCGTCATTCTTCCATTCATCCCTTGCTTTGGTTATCCAATATGTTTGGATAATAGAAATGGAAAAAATAAATGCATCCACATCCTCTTCCTTTCTTGAGAGTGCATCTGCAACAACATTTTTCTTCCCTTTCTTGTACAATATTTCAAAGTCATATCCCAACATATTTGTGACCCATTTTTGTTGCTCTTTTGAAGATAATCTTTGTTCTAAAAGTTATTTAAGACTATCATGATCTGTTTTTACCTTGAAGTGTTTTACCATTAGGTAAGGTCGCAATTGCTTAAGTGCATGTAGTATTGCCAATAGTTCCTTCTCATAAATATATTTGTGTAAATACTTTCCTTTGATTGGATGACTTTTAAAAGTAATGGATCTTCCTTGTTTCATTAAAACAACACCAATTCCATTTCCTGAGGCATCACATTACACAATAAAGTTTTTTGTGAAGTATGACGTAGCTAAGACCAGTACCTCGCACATTGCCTATTTTAGATGTTCAAAGGCCTTAGTTGCTTCTGGAATCCAATAATATGCATCTTTCTTTAGTAATGTTGTTAGGGGTGATGCTATTATCCCATAATGCTTAACAAAATTTCTATTATACTCTGTCAACATGATAAATCCTCACAAATTATTTATGGTTGTGGGGATTTTCCATTCCTTAATGGCTTTAATTTTTTTAGGGTCTACCTTAACACCCTCATGAGATACAATATGATCTAGATATTCCACTTCCTATACGGCAAAGAAATATTTCGAGGTTTTTGCATATAAATGTTTCTCCTCCAATAGTTTGAGAACCCTCTCAAATGTTGAACATGTTCCTTCCAAGACTTGTTGTAGATTATGATTTATTATATCATCAAAAACTACTAATACAAATTTTCTAAGGAAGGGTTTGAAAACGGAATTCATCATACCTTGAAATGTAGAAGGTGCATTGGTACGGCCAAAAGGCATGACCCAAAATTCATAAAGACCCTCATGAGTTCTAAATGTTGTTTTCGAAATGTCTTCAGTCTTCATTCTTATATGATGATATCTGTTGAGTCTCAAATCTGCATCTTTTCCATACACTTTTCCATACCTTTTTCACTCACCTAAACCTCCCAAATTGTCAATATCATGTGCAAAAGAGCATCTAACATGGTTTTTAATTATATTTTTGTGTTTGCTATTTGATCTAGATTTTGTTCATTCAGTTGCGGAATCTTGCCACTTTCCGCAGCTGCTGCAACTTTCCGCAGCTATTTTGTGAAACTCTATGCTACAGGTGTCTACAAGGAAAACGAGCCACATGGGCAGGTCAAGAATGACGTGGACATGGTTCGTGTCCTATTGGTTCAAGCAAACTCATCCAAAGAAGCCGCGGTCAAAGGCGTCCACATGGAAGTCAACCATGGAGTCTCATGTCGGCAGGACTCTGTTTCATGTCACATGAAGATTCATACGGTCGTTTCTAAGCCTGCGGAGGATAAATCGACATCTGTACAGGGCTCCTTAGTCGAATTCAAGCATCCACCTCTCGTAGATTTACTTTCCAACACGGCCATGATCCTAGATCCGTGGATGTAGTGGTCTACGTGCTCTTCACCAGCATGAACTTTAGGAGACAGTTATAGTTCGTTGTTATATATAATGCGTTTGCATACGCATATAGAGTTAGTCGATGTTAGTTGATGTTAGTCTCTGTTATCTTTTATTAGTCTGCTCTGTAGTGTGATTACGCTGCACTTGTGCCGTAACATTACCATTCTGTAATGACTGCTTTTTAACATAAGAAGACTCTGTTTTCCAACTTAATTCGTATTTGAGGACCGTTGCCAAGGCTGGTGTAGAGGGCCCCTGCTCAGCTAAGGTTTTGTGCATTAGTGTATAATTTTCATTTCGTTTCTTTAGAAATCATTGTGTCATAATCCATTCATATGTTCATACATTGCACTTGTTTCATTTTTGTTTATACACTTCCATAATTTCCATTTTATTTCTGTCTCTCATGCTTTATGATTGTTAATCACTGATCAGTGTTCTTGTTTCAGGTTATAGATAGGCAGCCCGGGCATTTTCATAGCTTTTTGACTAATGACATGGAACTAACATTGTTCTGCTGCTAATTTGCTTTTCATAGCTTTTGTTTAATTTCAGTATTGCTTTGTTCATTTCAGTTTTGCTTATTTGCTTCAGTAGTTAAATTTAGATATATTAAGTTGCTCATAGCATCTTCAGTTGCCTCCGAAAGCCACAGCTGGACTGATGGTGAGGGATTGTATTATGAAATGTGTAGTTTAGTATTAGTTTCTTTTCTGCAAATCTAGATATATTAAGCTGCTCATAGCATCTTCAGTTGCCTCCGAAAGCCACAGCTGGACTGATGGTGAGGGATTGTATTGTGAAATGTGTAGTTTAGTATTAGTTTCTTTTATGAAAATTTAGATATATTAAATCATGCATGACATCTTCGGTTGCCTCCGAAAGCCACAGCTGGACTGATGGTGAGGGATTGAACCATGAGTGTATGGTTTAGTATTAGTTTACTTTCTGCAAATTAAATATCAGTTACTCAAATTGTTTATGATTACTTCCGAAAATCATAGCTGGACTAATGATGAAGGATCAGAAGATAAATTGATGTAATCTGATTTAGATGTATTTTGTTGCAATTTTGAATTTCCTTAAGCATAGTTTCTTTTATGTTTAGTCGGTAGCAAGAATAGTTTAGTTTTCATGCTCAATAGTTCATTATTTTGATTTACTAGACTAGCAGCACTTTTTCATTTCAGCAGCACATTTTCATTTCCTTTCAAGTCTTGTCATTGTAAATTTCAAATTTCTTTTTAAAATTTCAAGTTGGTAAATCATTATAGGGGATATCACTTCCTTGAAAAAACATAACCAAACTTGTTTTCATCTTAGAATTTCCATTTCACCTTAGACAAACCAAAAACGACAAAAAGTTAAGAAATAGGTTATCTTGCACATATAGTGCGCCGCACTTCATCAGCTTACGATTCCCGGATTGACAAATTAAATGCAGCAATTTAGGACACACTAAATTGACCAAACAATATCTTGAACAAAGATCCAACTTGGTGAAGTAAATTTCTCCATGCAATTCATCCAATAATTCATCAATGACAGGAATGGGAAATTTATCTTTAATAGTGAGCTTTTTGAGGTCCTTATAATCCGAACACATGCACCATGATCCATCCTTATTGTGTACCAATATTACTGGATCAAAGAAATAACTTTGACTGGGTTTAATTATACTGGATTCTAGCATTTCTGCAACCATACGTTCAATTTCACTCTTTTGGGCATAGTATATGTATAGCCTGATGTTTGGAGGAACACTTCTTGGAATCAAGTGAATTGCATGATCATGGTAATGAATAGGTGGGAGGCATTTGGGAGCCTCAAATACCTTGGAATGATTGTCCAATACTTTTTGGAGATCTGGAGAAATAGATTATTTCGATGTTTGAACCTCTAGTGAACATAATTGTGAAATTACGCCCTGTTGTTCTTTATTTAGAAGTTTTTTCATGTCATTAGAGATGATTATTGTTAACACTGGAAAATCGTACAGCAGAAGATGACATCAATTAATGTCGAGCCTAAGGATTTACAGGACAGGAATACATTATGGAATCAAGAATCTCTAAGGTTTTGAGAAAATCAAATTTGAACTAGTCATAAATGCTCAAATGTGTGCTTTCTCCTTCGAAAAGAGTGCCTTCTGCGTGCACTGGAGCCCGATAAGCATGCATTTCTGGAAGTAGAAAAAAGTCACTTTTCGAGACCACAAGCAAGCAAAGGATAGTTTCTCCTTATGTGAAAGCTTCCTAAGGACAGCACCAGCGCCTCCTTAGGCATTGTGTGAGCACACAAAAGCATATTTGAGCACACAATGGAATCATGCCCCTCCCTTGGGTCACCATCCATCATGTGCCAAGGGAGGGAAGGAGGATTTGAAGCTCACATATATAAACCCACCAAGAGATGAACAAAGGGTGATCGCAAAGATATGATGGCCAAAGTTGCCTAAGCAACACCAGCATCGTGTGTGACCCAAGGAGCTAGAGCGAGAGAGGACTCGATGGTTAGCCAGCCAACATCTTAGTCCACTACAACACACAGATAGAGTTAGACTACGTCAGAATGCAGAACTTGAAGGACAAACATCCTTGCATCGGGACCTAGAGCCATTGCCTAGGGGCCCTTTGGCAAGTGGGTAAGATTTGTTTTCATTCCAAGCATTCAATAAGAAGAGGCCATCGAGCCATTATTTACCTTGTTACTATTTGGAACTCTATATATAGCTTCTTTTGTGTTTTTAGTTTTAGTTTTTTAACAGAGCATACTTTAGTGTATTACTTCATTTGATTTTTATGCTTTTGAGCTCCCTCCAGATACTGCCTGTTACCTATAGTTTAGAGGGTAGAACACACTCTCTAAAATCATGCGATTTTGTACACCCGTGTGTCGAATCCACCACAACAGGATTGGCAACTATACTAACGTATTTCAAGTTTATGTGGTTGTGCCATTTTTTGTAGGAGACCCTTAGTCTATGCTGGAGTGGAGATGACAGTCCTCTGACCCATCTTGCAGTCCCTAGACTCACTGAGGTGACAGATTAAAGAAGGCAGCTCCTAATTTTTTTTACTTGCAAGAATTTTGCGCGCAGTTTTTTCACACAGACACGCAGGGCGCGCGTTTAGGAGTGACCTACGCGCAGGAAAGCGCACCTGTCAGAGGTTTTTGCATGCAATTTGCAGAGAGATTTTTTCTCGCTATCTTCTGCATTTTTTCTGCTTGTAAGTGTGTTGGGAAACCCCTAATGTATCTGCCAACACCTGTGTTGATACCCCACAGCTTCTGAGAACTGATTTTTGCTGCTTTTGGTAGGAATTTAGTTAGTTTTCAGTTAAGTTGGTTTTTCGCAAAAAGTGTTCACATAGTTTAAGTAGGGGGCGAATTAACCATTTCTTTCCGAACAATTTATGTTTTTGGCAAATTTTGGTATGCACACTTAGTTTAAATATTCCAAGTAAGTGTAGAAATTGTTTAGTTTAAATTTCAATTTTTGCATTTAGGAAATTGTGGGACTAGGATAGAATTGCAAGTTAGAGCAAGTAATCTCTGTTGTCTTTGCACCATTGGGTGACCCTAGACAAGCATATGAACACTCTATATTTGTGATTTTCCATCTCCCTTTAGTCACTCACATAGACTAATTAGGAGGTTTTGGAAGCGGCCCATTATCCACAAATGCTTTTTATTTGAGCAAGGAACAACATCACATAGTTTAACTAGGGGACTTTTGTAAGGGATCACCGATATCCATATGTTCAAATTATGAGATTGTTCACCATATGCTCACACACATTCACCCACTAAGAAAATAAAGCCACCTAAAAATAACTTAAACCAACTCACTAAACTCTCTCCACAGGGGCCACAAAAGAAATTATAGCTTAAGTTAGGATCAACGGGGTAGGCATCCAATAAGCCGCCTTGATCACACTTCACATTTGAAACATAGAATTTGTGCTTTTAGGGAGCTTTAAAATCCACCTATCAGCCCACGGAAAGGAAGACCTGAGCGCGGCAGAGACTCGATTCGAAGGGGGTTAGGCTTAAGCATAGTGCGTGCAGTATCAGTTGGGGCTACCTGACCCGGTTGATACTTGGTACTGTTAGCTGAATACCAAAAAGCCCAAGACTCGAACGCTCACGTGGGACGGTGGTTCTTAGTGGCCAAATCTAGGGCATCCTTTACCCTATAGGTGACGGTGCAGGCAAGTGCCAGACCCTCTACCCTTACCTTGGTTGATTCTCTTCGGCTGACTGGGGGCATCGCCAGTTCTTTTGGGATGTTGTGCCAGCACTCGCAAGAAATCCTCTCAAGGCCCAGTTACTTTTGAGAGTGTGAGGACGTTATTAGGTCTTCTAGGATTTTTTGAGTATCACGCGCAAACAAACGAAACCATTTTTTTCTTGATTGATCACATAGATTAAATTAAAGGAAAAATCATTTCATTTTCGCTTTGTTTCATGTATGTGGCCATAAATTTTTCGTGATCATAGACTCAATCCCCTCAAAAAAAATTTCCAAAACCAAACCTAGATGACCCTCAAGCATTTCCAACGAAAACTCGTCAGTCCAAGCGTCTTTTGGACCTCCCCCCATTATCGGGAGGTGTTCCAAGTCTTTCGTCGTTTAGGCATCAAAGACGAAACGTTGCCATAGTGGTTGGATTCCTCCTTTCTTGGAGCAACCTTAGTTGGGAACCATAGCCGGTCTCCCAACACCACACCGCACATCACTCCCCCCTCGTCCCCTAGGGGGCAGAAGAGTGCATCCCATATGGGAAGCCAGCTGAATTCACAGTTGGGTACGTCACAGACTAACCCTTGTTCTAACCAAAACTTTGTGTCTTCACACGTTGCCATGGCGTCAACCTCTCAGTCAGCCTTCTTAGCGGCGTTAAATCTACTAGATTTAACCAAGCTCACCAATGACCCCATCGCACACGACCCCAATTGGCCTCCCATGCCCACGAAGCTCCCTTCAGACATACCAAAGTTTGAGGGCAAGAAAGCAGAAGACCCAGGGAATCATATAATGACCTTTCACCTGTGGCGCCCATCGAATAACATCATTGATGATACTATTCAATTGAGGCTGTTTCAACACACTCTCATGGGAGTGGCCGCGAAATGGTACGTCGAGAAACCTCCTGCCTCACATAGAACCTTTAGCACCCTCGCTCTTGTGTTCCTCACATACTTTCAATTACCCATTCACCACAATTTGGGAATGGAATACTCAGTCATTTCAGACAATCCCCCTCTACCCACATTTCTGAACATCTCCATGAGTGGAGACGGCGTCGCAGCTTCTGCAAAGCACAACTCGACGACCGAGTCCTTTTAGATTTATTCTTGAAAACTCTAACAGTGGAGATTTCAAAGGGTGTGGCGCAATGTAACCCCACATCCGAAGAGGACACAATCAGTAAAGCCCAACAGCTTGAACTGATCTATACACAATCAGGATACATATACAATATCCTGCCTAATGCCCCGCGCCTGCAATCTTATCAAGAATTTCCAGGCGCGTCGAACTTTGTAGATGGACTTATTGGGTCAATGACCCAAGGGTACCTAGGTAGCAGTAGTCAGAATCTCGGTTACACACATGGGTCTACCCAGAACATGTCTCAACCCAGATTTCATATGAAGCAGCAAAATTTGACTAATAGGGCGCCAGCATATCACCAAGAGGGACCTTACCCTCCAGCCGGGGGGACCCAGTACGCAGGAAGAAAAACTGACGAAAGAACTCCCCCCCAATGGCCAGGTACAAACATGGGACAACAGTATGCTTAGTCCCAAGCACATAACCCACCAACGCAAAACAATGCACAGGTGAACTTTGTGCAGCTATCCCAAAATCCATGACACCAGTATGATTAGGAGAATTACCCTCCTAACATGGTCAAACGAAAGGTAAAAAACAAACCCAAAGGGAACCCTGGACAGGGGGGCAGCAACCAACAGCACCCACCGTGATCTCGGGTTGGAGATAACTCCAATAGGAACCAGAACTAGGAGCCAAGCAATGCCCAAAAGCAAGGCAAAAGGCCACCTCTACGAACAAACCATTCTTGTTCAATATGTGGTGAGTACGGGCACTATACTCACCACTGTCCCCAACGATTCCAAGAAAAAAAACCATGAAATTTACATGGTTGGGGAGGAAATGTTTTTCCAAACCCGAAATCGTAGCTATGACACCCCACCAAACACCAGTACATCAGGGGCTAGTACAAGCGTGCCGACTACACCTTTGACCATTCCAAAGATTCCTTTGGAACCATTTCCAAAAATGGTTAAAGGGCCTAATAGGCGAGCAGGTAACTACTCTAAAGCAGCCCACAATTACAGCAATGTAGACGATTTAGCCCAATCACCCGCTGTTATGTCCGCTTTAGAGGTACTGCAGTCGTGCCCGAAGCAGCGGAAATCCATACTTTCCGCCTTAGGCACCGTCGACCCTGCCGACATGCGCATGATGACTTTTGATTTAGACAAAGCCACCCCTAGGCTTCCCTCCATGGTCGCCTTCCAAATACCAGTATCGGTACAGAATATCACTATTCACCGATGTGTCATTAACGAGGGTGCATCCACATGCATCATGTCAAAGAATGTATGGCAGAAGTTGGGAGCTCCGGAACTCAAACATTCCATCATCACACTCAGAGCATATGACGGTTGACCCTCGATCCTCGTCGGTCTCTTCCAAAATGTACCGGTCTGCTTAGCCGGAAAATGGTCCACATAGACATCAAAGTCTTGGATGCTCACTTGGATTACAATACACTCCTTGGGCAGAGTTACATGTATGCCATGTCTGCCATAACATCCTCCATTTTCCGCATCATGATGTTCCCTCACGAGGATCGAATCATTACAATAGACCAACTGACGCACACTGAAAAGCGTCCTTTAACCAACACAGATATGGTTTTACCCTATGTAGACATAGCCACATATGGTCTTTTACGATATCAAGAATATGGCCTCGGTCAATTCAAACCGTTGTCCGTCCTAGGATCATTCCTAGGAGATCCTCCTATTATCCCTGAGGTGTCACCCGATGCCACAGTGGCTCTGGTATGCATGATGTCCACATCAAGCACCGAGGTTAGTCAGGACACAGACTTAAGCAATAACAACACCGAGGCATCAACTACTGTAGTCTCCCTAGTCTATGTCGCCTCCCAAACTCCTTTCCTATACCCACCTCCTCGCTTCACCTCCCAGCAGGTCTTGGCAACACTGGTACTACCCAACATATCATTGGCATTCCTAGTGTGGTATCTTGTTCCCCCTCCAGGAACGTGAGCTACCAACATTACTACGTTTGGGTTAAAGCCCCCTGGTCCTAAGGAGCCCCAACCTACCCAAGTAGTAGTCGAAACCGCCCCCGCAAGGGAAATTCCCACTACGAAACCGGCGACCATGATAAAGAAAATCGCCAAGAAAGGAAAGAAAGTGGTGACCCCCACCATACAACGGGAGTCATTAGCCTATGCTATATGTGATGTCATTGGACACCCTACTCACATATGCCTAGAGTTGGACGAATTAAAACCACTCCTTGGCTGCGAGGTGGGCACCTCAAAATGGCATTCCCATAAAAAGGAACTCGCCCAAAAGTATAGGTAAACCACTGCATACCAATCACACATACGCCCTATGTGACACCTATGGGCACTATACCCACCATTGTCCAGAAATACCACGGTATAGGGACGCCTTACATGCGATTCAGCGATCCTATCAAGAGGATCCCTCCATCTAGTCCATTAATGATGAGCCGCGCACCATCTTGTACTTACAATAGGAGCACCGATACATAGAGCGCCCCTCGGTAATGCCCATTATACGTTGCACGCTATGCGATGAACGTGGCCACTACCTCGAAGAGTGTGCCGCATTGGAACTCATTCATAGATGGTATCCAATCGAAAGGGTCTACTACGTGGGACTACAGGCAGCACAATTCACATGCCCGTTATGCGTCGACAACCACTTATTGGAGGATTGTCACTACATACCTCGCTTTCGACTAGCCCTTGCTAGGCTCCACTCAGCCATAGTTCATCTCTCCCAAGAAGATGATATGGATGCCAAATCCATCGGCAGCTCCATGACCCAAGCAAAGGAGATGAGCAGGTCTATCATGTTCTTTTCAGCCGAAGAACGGCCTAGCAGGGAACCCATAGTTACTACCACAGGCACTTCACGAAACCCACCCGCATGCACGTTATGCAAGCATTAGGGGAATTTTGAGGTCTAAAATGGGCCTCCTAAGAAAAATGTACAACAAAAATCAAATTTATAACAACCAATAGGATTCAAGATGATGATGTCAACCATGGGGGATGATTCACCATTTTTTAAATAAAAAGGTAAAAACATTAAAAATTAATAAAATAATAAAACTACTTTTTCAACTCGTATTTTCAACTTATCTCCCAAAATTTTTACTCAAATTTCGAGTGGGAGTACTTGTTGGATGTGAAATTTAATTCGTCATCGAAGGAGTACCCATGTTGCATACTTTCGATGAACTCTACTACACGAAAAATGAGAAATACATAAAAAACATGATTGTAATCACGTTTTTTTTTTATGTATTTCTCATTTTTCATGCAGTAGGACCCATCAAAATTATGCAACATGGGTACTCCTTGGATGGGGAATTAAATTCCGCATCCAACGAGTACTCCCGCTCGAAATTTGAGTAAAAACTTTGGGAGATAAGTTGAAAATATGAGTTGAAAAAGTAGTTTTTTCATTTTTCCCTCTAAAATTTGATGATGTCATCAAATCTTATTTGATTTTTTCCACTATTATTTTATAATTTCCTTAGGAGGCCCATTTTAGACCTCAAAATTCCCCTAATGCAGGCGGACCATATAGTAGTCCACTACCTTGACTTAGCAACATACCGACGATGGTACCCCGCCCGGCCTCAGACCACACATGATGGGAGACCCATATCATGGACATTTTGCCTGATATGTCAGGGTAATCATTATGACTGACATTGTACTTATGTCTCATGGATCCGTCCCACTATCAACATGATTAATGTCGTAGAAAAAAGGATGAACGATCTCCAAGAATGGCATAAAAGATATGTTGTCGGCTTAATGTCCCCACCACCACGATGGTGTTATAAGTTGAATAAGACCACAAACCAATCATGTAAACCCTAGGCCAAGCCTAGGATAACCTGCGGCCTATGTGATCTAAACGATCACTGAATCAATCAATGTAGAGAACTCAAACCCCTTGCAAATAGTCTCTGCATAATCTCATCTCTACCCCAATAGCTTCTCTCTAATCAAGAGAATATCACACGCACTTACTGCTGAATTTTCTCAGAATTTCATCATACATTTAAGTGCACGCATCTCCCCAAGCTGAGAGCAACTACAACAACATTAAGTCAGCCACCCACCAAAAAGGGAGGCAAGTTTCAACCTACGATTCAAAAATGGAAATAGAAGACGACTTGGTCCGCAACAAACCCTTTCCAAGCATCCACATCTAGAACATTGAGTAGTGTAGATTCTCACACTATCTACTCTGTCAACGCTATGATACCTTGCACCATTTGCACCAGTCATAATCACGTGCCAGGGGGATGTCCATTGCTACAAACGTTCAGACATCTCTGTGATAAAATCAACTTCCATCTACTGGGAATTGACTATCTTAGTAGGAAGCCCAACTATCGGCTAACGTAGGACTCCATTGCAGAGATCCTTCCCCCGCCGCATGCCAGCGACACAAATCATCACATACGACTTGTGTCATCACATGCCCAAAACCGGATTTCAACAACCTCCCCGTCACAGGAATTCGGCTTTATTCCTGTCACAAGAAACCAAGGCACCTTATGCCCTTGCATCAATTTACGTGAGATCCCAAACTTGCATACAACCATCGAACTCCTTGATGACACCCAGCCTCTAGAATAATGCCTACTACAACTAGAGCTAGTTGATGAAAACAGGCAACAATCACTGCAACACAATGAGGCCCATAAGAAAAGGGTAAAAGTATCATTCAACCACCACATCACCCCTCGCTCATTCACTGAAGGAGAGCTAGTCCTTCGCTATGATGTCGCAAAAGAAACCGTAGGGCCAGGGAAGTTCGAAACCCTATGGAAAGGGCCCTACATCATCAAACATTGCCTTCGGTAGGAGGCATACATCTTGATGGAACCGGACGAGACCTACCTCACTAACCCCGTCAACGGCCTTTACCTTAAGAAATTCTACCCATAAGGGCTCTTGTATCCCTTATCCCCTAGAGTTAGAGTACACAAAAATCCCAATACCAAAATATTTTTGACCCAAAAACCTAAACGTGCTTAAAATATCACCATGGATCACCAGCTTGAACCCTATTTCGGATTTACTGATGGAGCATCACGATGGTCTCAAAACTTAGCTGCAGCCACCTGGGTCATCTACTACCCGATCGATCACCGCTATGTTCAAACAGTGTATGCATCGGATCAGCAACCAATAATCAGGCAGAATATGATGTCGTTATCGGACTTATGTGCGAGGCCCTCCACTAGGGCATCTACCATATGCATGCCTACCTAGATTCCCAGCTAGTAATCTTACAGTTAAACCAAACATTTGAAACCAGAGATGCAAACCTATTTATAAAATATTTGTGTGCCAGAAGATGAAGCAGACAATTTGATTATATTACATTCTCACATGTATCAAGGAATCAAAACCAAACAGCTGATCACATAGCTAACAATATCCTAGACTGGAATGCATCGCAAGCAAACCACCATACATAAAAATACAAAAACATGTATATCCATCAGCATAACACAAAATGCATAAACCGAAATAGACACTGCACAATGTAGAGCCACAAAAAAGATCTCTCATATATATATATAAAAATATGTGTATCAGAGTACAAAAAATAGTATCACTAGCCCATTGGCTAGCCCAAAAATATAGAGGCCGTCAAAAATAAGGTAAGCATCCTCAAAATGGGTGATTTCCCTGTGTACAAATCTACTCTAGGGGGGCGCCCCCTCAAGAGGAGAACCTAGGCGCACCACTGCTCCTGGTGCCACCACCAGAGCTGTTGTCGCCACTGCAATAGCTACCCGTCATAGAATAGGTTGGTAGTCCCTCTAACGGACCATCACTATCTCTAGCCATACCTCCTCAAAGTCATCCATAAGACCTCGAGCAGGCATCTTGTGGGTCAGGCAATCCACTCGACCCCAGAAGTCCTCTAGAGTCTCTACCTGAGTTGTGAGTACTGCGATGCATGCCTCAGCCGCATCTGCACGAGCTCTCTCAGCTGCTACCTCAGCTACACCCGTGTTGCTACCCTCACCAGAAGGACCAACACCATCCCCGCCAGGTCTATCGGCACCCCCACTCGGTCCACCTACGGCATCACCTCCCCGACCACCAGGTGGTCGTGGTGGAGGGTTGTGACTCACTAGTCGGGCCACTAGACATCCCACCTTGCCAACATCTACACGAGTAACCAAAATAATGTCAGTGTTAATGAAAAACACTCAAGAACACAAAAAACTCGAGTAAATGCAGAAATATAACACATACCTGCGGGACCCCAAACATAACCAAAAGGGAGACCAATATCTAGATCACCCTGAAAGTCCATCCCCACATAAGGGTATGGCAAAAAAATCTGCGGATTGGCCTCGAACCAGGCCTCCATCGTGTCGTTCCAATAATGACCCAACCTGCCACCACCACTGCGTGGCATCACCAGAGCCCACCTCCTCATGCGTGACTCCCTTGGCCCCCCGATAGGCACAACCACCACGGGCCTCAACAACACGACCCTCTCATACATAATGTTGCACAAAATGCTAGCGTATGTAAATTATTTGGATCCATGCTAGACCATGTTCAGTTGTGACACCATACCTGTTAGCCCCCCTATGAAATTTTTGTCAAGCAAGCAGGGGGCTAAATAGTCTTGGAGCCTTCAAGGAATGCATTTTCCCGAAAACTCATCATCATTGAAGTCCCTCCATGCTTTGCCTTACACTAACTTCCCATGCTAATTCCCCATCCTAAAAGGCATGTTTTTGCCTCTCATAGCCCTGCAAATTACCACAGTTTCTCCCTTTTCTCCCTTGTCAAATTCCCCTTTAATTCCCAAAAACTTCCCAAAACCCCCTTCAAATTCTACCCATACCGCTTATTACACCAATTTTCCCCTTCGTCGCCCTATCGTTACCCTTATAAGGCTTCAAAATGCATTAAACGGCTTAAAAACCCACTTTGAACCTTATATTCGGGCCTAGCCCCTTCCCCGCTAAGCCTCCGCACCTTTTCTTCCACGTGATCCGGCGCCGAAACCAATCGCTTGCCCAAAAGGCGCTAATCTCCCATGCCACGACTCATCCCTCTAAACGCGCCATCGCCGTCCGTTTAAAATGATAATCTAATGGTCTAGAATGTACCTGCTTTTGTGGTCCCCACCGCGTAATAGCATAAAACTGCCTGGTTTATTCCGCACCTCTTAGGCACGGTAGGTGGTTTTCCCCAGGCACCCAGCGATTCCATTCAGCGCTCGCCACCTGTCCCCTATACGACGGCAAAACCGCTTTCTCCCCGCGCATTATCTTTCGGTCCAAGTCACGCAACGAAATTTATGCAAGCCATCCGATCCCGAGCACCTCATCCGATGGTCATCAACTAACAGAGTTGCGCGAGGTTTAGTCCAAAGTCCCCGTACGCTCGGCCCACTGTCTATCAGCCCAGATGTGTTTTCAGTCGATCTCATCTCAGATCCGATGGTCCAGTTTCGCCCCCCGCTGTTGAATTTTCCGTAGTCACCTGGTCTCGCCACGTCACCTCCACGTGCATTCATCGTACAATCACCCATTCCACTGCATATATTAGTTCTTTTCGTATTTTCTAAGGTTTTCTCATTCGTGTTTTTCTCAGCAGACCGTCAACCCTTACCAGGGCATCCTTTCACCCTGTCTTCGTCGTTTTTCCTCCATCTCATCGTCTGCATGTACATTTTCACCGCCTTCACCGCATCCATCAATCCCTGTCTGTGGATTTCTTGACAAGTTTGCTATTTTGCAGGGTTACCAGAGGTGGAAAATCGCCATGATTCACATTGCATCATTTTAATGGCGCGTTGCACAGGAAATTAAACCTGGAAGATGATACTATAGGTGAAATTCAAGAAAGGTGGCGGCAGTATAAATGTTATCAAAGGACAACTTACCTAGCGCCATCAAAGCCCAGATTGTGTAGATCAGAACATTTATGAAGCGACAGAGAAACACCAACTAGTGATCAAGGTTTTTCACATTCAAAATTGAGAATTTCAAGCCTTAGCCAGAGTTACAAAGGCAAAAATACCAGTTGGAAAATCCTGAGGTTCACTCAAAGGTTTCAACACGCAGAAAGCAGTGAAATCAAGGTTGCAAATCCGCAGAATATCTCTCCCAGAGCAAGGAAACAGTACGTATTATTGTTCCAGTTTACATGGTGTCCAAGAAAATTTTTCCCGCCCCACAACAGTCCCATTCTATCAGAGCATTAGATTTACAGCATGGAAGACCACTACATCATTTATTTTCCCTTCTTGCGTTCACCAAAAGTACGACAGAGCAGCGCAGCCAGAGTACATCAGAGGCATACCAAGAGTAAATAGAAAAGATCATCTTACAGCGAAGAGTGACAGGAATTGAATGCACAAGTTTTAAACAAGATGGGCCTCCGCCCTCTTTCTTTTCTGAGTATTAATGCTTCATTTAATGTTTCACCAACTCTCTCCGCTCCACTAGAGCTATAAATTCCTGAAGAAACTCATTGTAAAGGTTATTGTTGGTTGGTTGTTGATGATATATCAGAGAAATGTAAGCATTTTCCTTTTGAGACAATTTCTTTGTGTAATATGGTAAGATAGGCTCAGATTTGATGTATTCAGATAGAATGTTCAAGCTGTGGGCTATGATGTACCTGATTGGTGTTGTTTTTAATATGACAAGCATATTTCTTTGGATCCTGATCTAAAGCAGCTGGTGATGTTTTCTTATCTCTGTGTTTGATTTCATTTCATTCCATTTCTACTGGCTTGCATCAAAAGTTTGGCATAAGATTTACCCTTGATAGGTACCTTATGTTGCTGCTCTCCCAGCCTTTTATGTTTTCTGCTTATATGTGTATCTGAATATTGATTTCAATTGATTTAACCAGTGTAGTGGATGTTATTGCCTGCTCTATGATGTATGAATTAATGAAATCTATGTTTAGATGTTCTTGTTAGGATCTAGTTGGATGAGTTGAGAACATTGGGAGGTCTAGAACCCTGTCTCTGCCTCACTAGGATCTTTCCATCTCAATTAGGCCTTTCTAAGATCCCTTGTATTGCCTCTGATTTTGTCCAAGCAGGTCTGGAGTTAAATGACCTCTGACCTGATCTATAGATAGGATCAGATGGTCCTCTTTCATCATTTTCAGTCCTTAATGTTCCATTTCACCAATCATCATTCAAGATCCAAATGCTCTAGATGACTAGCCCAACTGAAAGCTTGCACATTGATTATAAGTAAATCCTTTCTTGACTCCATTGCCCAATGGCCTTGATGTTGTTTGAGTTATCTACCTTTGCCTAGATTTCCTCTTGGCTCATCCTTGTCTTATTTTGGACATTTCTTTCCTGATTCCCTACAACCAAACATAAACCATCAAACAAACAACCAAGTGCTTCATACCTAGCCTAACACCCTATTGTGAGCTTCAAAGACAAACACCTTTGACAACCATAGAGAGATCCCTCTCTAGACCTAGGAGGGCTAGATCCAAAGGTCTAAAAGTGGTTCTATGTTGTCTCATCTTTTGGTCTTGTCAACCTGGCCAAAACATGGGAACCCCAACAATACCATCGAAGCAGAAGCAGGAAAAATCGAGGAAATGCCCTTTCCTCAAATGGCGTAAAACTGCCAGCTGTGGGCCCGATGCCCGATGAGGCGCAAATGACCCTGCTAGTCACACAATAATGGCCAGAGAACACCGCTTGGCCACATATATCACTAA
This sequence comes from Pinus albicaulis, assembly GCA_034641835.2. Lineage (NCBI taxonomy): Eukaryota > Viridiplantae > Streptophyta > Pinopsida > Pinales > Pinaceae > Pinus > Pinus albicaulis. The sequence goes on along the minus strand of CM076581.1, from coordinate 1,031,563,042 downwards.
GGTGATATTGATGCACCCCTCAGTCAGAGGCGCACCACCACAATGCCTCCTCTAGAACCTGTCCATGTTCACTCGTCCAGCAGGAAGTGGATACCTCAGCGCCTCTCCCTGAGGCAATAATGCGGTCACAAAGTAAATATCCGTCTCCGGACGGATAATCAAGTTCGTCCCCCTCAGGATAAACATGTTGCGCCTCCTGCACCAATGTCGTATGATGTAACGTAACAATCGGTCCTATTACCAAAGGAACTCGTTCTCAACAAATTTCAGGAGGCCCCAAGCGGCCAACTGACGGCGCGCCCCAGCATCAGCAGCCAAAGCGGTCCACATCTTGGGCCAATCTCGCTCTCTCCACACTAACCTGCCAAGCAACATGCACCCATTAGTACAAAGGAGAAAAATCATAAAGGACAACAAAAAACCCAAGTTTTTTCAAAAACACTACCCTTGTGCGCCTGTTTCATTCACAGGCATGCCCTTGTGTGCAAAGAAGCAGGAACAACGTGCCTTCGCGTGACTGTACCTAAGAAATATGTGCAAGGGGGGTTCCTATTTCCCTAGACCGCCCACGCAATCTAGGCAAAAAAGCCCCTTTGAGGTCGTACAAAACTAATTTGTACGGCCCCTGGCATCACCAAACTGAAAAAATCAAAATGGAGGACGTCATGAGAGTTACCTCGGCATAATATCACTAATCCTCGATACACAGGATGACCGCAACGGCAAGAAAGGCTCTGCTATCATCTCTAATCTCCCAAAACTCAACAAGTACAAATGAATAAGATTAGGGCCATAATCCCTTATTTATCGCCCTTTTCAGAACTTTGGAGGTTCATATCAGGAGATCAGAAGGTCCGTTCTGCAAACTGTAAGTTGCACCATCATCAGTATACCATGAAGAATGAAAGCGATGCTCCACATTCTCTTTTCGAAGAAATATTTTTTCAAGCGCCAGCAGGTATGCACCCTCCCATCTTCCTTTCCAAGATTCATGTTTTTCAATAATATTGAATGAAAAGAAGGTGCTTTCACTTGAGGTAGCTATTTTTGCAGGAAGAACCTGCAAACCATTCACAACACCGAACACTGAAAGTTTTGGAGCAGGTATCATTCTACCCTTAGCATGATAGAGTCCGAGAAAACTTTGCATATCGTGACATCATTTCTCCATCAATAATAAACCCTAGGGTCCTCATACCTGACCACGTTTATCATCACCTCACCCTGCATATGATAAACGTTCACGATGGTCAGTACAGCCTCCCCTCCATGGCAATCGTCATCTCAAGTAGACCATACACCACCCCACAAGTGACACCATGGCCATACCATTATCAATCCGGGAAGCACCTCATGCCCATCCATATACCATGCATAAGGTCAAGTTCACCATTTTAACTAACCCCCTTCCTAGACGATCGAGTTGTACATGCAGAATGAAAGCGCACCTCTGTGCACCAAATTTGGCCTACATCAGCATTAACCCATCTGTGACATCTTCCGCTTCATCAACCCTGCACATGAGACCAACCAATGGGACCCCTACCCCCAACAAAACACCATCCTCACACCATCAAGTGAGCGACCCTCTTTCATGTTTTGGGGCACCTATCTTTGTGTTTTGTACAAACCAAACCCCATTATTTTATTCTTTTGGTAAGTGTACAAAGATCACAAACAATGCCCTTCGCCTCTTTGCCCTCATATTGAACTTTTTCCTCCCATGGCAGTAGTCCCCCATCTCCCTTGGTCGAAGTATTTCATACCCCCCATGCACGCACCATTACGACAATCATAGCCGGTTCATACCCACCCTGGAAGTCGTACCGACTCCAGGGATTTTTCCCTTCAGAAATACCTATGACTGCCACCAAGCTGCTCAAATATACTTTGACCTCGGGCCACTGAATCCCCATCATCCGTTTTCAGCCACCGCTCACCAACATGCCTATGTTAAACCCATTATGGTTCGATTAGGGCTTCATTTTTGTCAACATCAACACCTCTTTTCCAAAAAGGAAGTAGTACCTTGGATAACCCCTCCCCATGCAAAGGGGTATCCTCGGATGGCACTATGGGAGACATCATTGTCCATAGATGTCATCGATCCTCTTAACATTAGACTACAGTAAAAGCTTTCATGTCATGATGGTATCATACCTTACAACCATTGCACTTTGATTAATATCCGTTGAAGACCCGTGCCTTTATAAGCGTCTCTGACAATAATGCTTACATGGGAAGGTCCCAGCTAGTATATATGCGTACATTTCTCTATGATATGCCATACCAAGATTACGCATATGGGTACCAAATTCCACCTATCATCAAAGAAAGAACGCCCTGAGGGTGTCAACAACCACCAACATCACTACCATAGTAGTGACACAGACAACACATGTATCTGTCAATTTTGTTTAACTAGCCATAGCATCACGAGCATGGGACATGCCCGCCTCGTTGAAATTTTACAAATATGTTGTATATTTTATCTGCTTGCAGGGGGTCCCTTAGGCCATGGTTATCTCGGAAATGATGCAAGGTGTTGTCCATTCTACATGCAAGCCTCGCTCTCTCTCTCTCTCTCTCTGCGTACGATACAGAAAAGAAACTATAATGTATTTCGGCTATACAGTTCTTCCTAGACCTCACACATTAGGGGGAAACTGTTAACACTGGAAAATCGTACAGCAGAAAAAAACATCAATTAATGTCGATCCTAAGGATTTACAGGACAGTAATACATTATGGAATCAAGAATATCTAAGGTTTTGAGAAAATCAAATTTGAACTAGTCATAAATGCTCAAATGTGCGTTGTTTCCTTCGAAAAGAGCACCTTCTGCGCGCACTGGAGCCCGATAAGCGCTTTTTCTTGGAAGTAACAAAAAGTCACTTTCTGAGACCACAAGAAAGCAAAGGATAGTTTCTCCTTATGTGAAAGCCACCTAGGGACAACACCAGTGCCTCCTTAGTCCTTGTGTGAGCACACAAAAGCATATTTCAACCCACAATGGAATAATGCCCCTCCCTTGGGTCACCATCCACCATGTACCAAGGGAGGGAAGGAGGTTTGAAAGCTCACCTATATAAACCCTCAAAGAGATGAACAATGGGTGATCACAAAGTTATGCTAGCCAAAGTTGCCCAAGCAACACCAGTGTCTTATGTGACCCAAGGAGCAAGAGCTGAAGAAGAGGACGCGATTGTTGGCCACCCAACAATCTTAGCCCATTGCAGCAAAGAGAGAGAGTTGAACTACTTCAGAAGGCAGAACTTGAAGGACAAACATCCTTGCATCGATTCCTAGAGCCACTACCTAGGCCCTTTGGCAAGTGGGTAATATTTTTGTTTTCATTCCAAGAATTCAATAAGAAGAAGGCCATCGAGCCATTGTTTACCTTGTTACTGTTTGTAACTCTCTATATAGCTTCTTTTTGTGTTTTTTAACAGAGCATAGTTTAGTGTATTACTTCATTTAAGTTTTACACTTCTGAGCTCCCCCCAGATACTTCATATTTCTTATGGTTTAGAGAAAAGACCACATTCTCTAAACGCGTGCGATTTCGTACACCCGTGTGTAAAATCCACCACAACATGGGTATTGGGGCTAATGTCCTGAAATAATTGGTGACGCCTTCCAGCAACTAAAGAATCGACCAAGGTAAAGGTAAGAGGATCTAGTGTTGTTGGCACCATCACTTATAGGGAAGGATGCCCTAGATTTGGCCACTAAAGTACCATCGTCCCACATGAGCGTTCGAGTCTTGAGCTTCTTGGTATTCAACTACTAGTCCTGAGAACTTGATTGGTCAGGTAGCCCCAAAGAGTACCACACGCACTAGGCCTAAGCTTAACCCCCTCTGAAATGGGTCTTTGTAATGCTTGGGTATTCTGTTCCGTGGACGGATAGATGGATTTTAAGCTCCAAAAAAAGTCAACATCTATGTTTCAAAATGTAGAATGACCACATCAGCTTATTGGATGCCTATCCCTGATGGTCCTAACCTGAACTATAATTTTTTTTGTGGCCCCTGTGGGGATAATTTAGAGAGATCAATTAGTGGTTAGTTTTAGAGAGTCTTAATTTTCTTAAGGTGTGCCTTGGTGAAGTAACCATGAGAACAAGAAAAAGGTCCCAATACACTGGGTGCCTTTTGGTCCAATCCTTAAAAATTATTCGTGTGTGCTTTGAAGTGTACTCACAAGTGTTATGAGATATGGATATGAAACAATCATTTATAATCCTTCTCTACTTACGCTATGTGTGATTGTTCCTTGCAAAAAATAAACAATGCCAGCAGATGATGGGTCGCTTACACCTTGCCTAGTTAGACTATATTTTTCACTATAGGGAGATGGAAAATTATCTTAAGAAATATTTCATATGCATAACGAGGCTCATCGAGAGGTGCAAGGGTGGCAGAGATTACTTGCCTTCTTTTTGATATTTTTGTCCTGGTCCCGAATCCTAATGCAAAAAATTGAACTAAACTACTGCAACAAATTGAAAAATAAGAAATTAGCTAAAGATGTGTGGATGTATGGGCCACTTAATTTTCTGCTAATTATTCTATGTGTTTATAATATTTTACCAACAAATCATTTGTTCAAATAGCATTGGTGGATTGAGGGCCACTTAATTTCCCCTACTTAAAACTATGTGTGATTTGCAATGATAAAAAACTAAATTTAAAACAAACTATTTGCTAAGCTAAACTCCAACAAAAAGTGTCCTAACCAGTGATGAAATACCAGAGCACAGTGATGGAAAATTTCTTATGGGTTTCCAACACCATGCAACAACAACAAAATGAGAAAAAACAGCGAAAATGAGCTCACTGCCTACCGCACGGCTTATTTTCACACAGGTGAGAGGTTTGCACTTATGTCTGGGCTGAGCGCGCGCGAATTTACAGTGACTGAAAACTATGCCTTCTTTGAGCCAAATTTTTCACTGAGGGTGACTGAAAAGTCCTGAGAGGAAGTTGTAGTGATCTTGCAGCAAGTTTGGGTAGGAGAGAGGACCCGCAATCAACAACTTTTGAGATTCAACAAGATGATGATCCTAGTGAAAATTGAGCACCTACACTAGGTGGGGCCCGCAGGATATTTTTAGTTGATATGTCTATTTTTAGAATTTGGATTAAAGTCTATTTTTAGTAGTAATATATTTATAGATGGTTGAGAAAATTATATGGATGGATGGGCATGTAAGTTTGGAATGCATGTGTAAATTTGTTTCGTGGAATGAATGTCTAAAATTAGAATGCATGTTGATCTTTATTAAGCCCTTAACAAAAATTAGACAATAAATAATTATCTAATTTCAATTAGCACTTGGAACTACTTAAATAAAGTGGAAAATTAGTTAGCTAAGTAAATTTCGAGTTGAAGTGGTTGGTTGGTGGACCATGCAGTGGACTTCGTTGTAACTGAGTGAAACAAAGTTGTAACAGAGTTGGATGTGTAGTTATGTGAGTTGTTATTTAGTTTAACTCAGTTAAGTGATTTAAACTCAGTTGTGCTAGTTGTAACTAGTTGTAACTAAGTATACACTAGTGAGAGATCATTGAATTAATTATTTAATTAATTCAAAAGCAGTGGTCTCACTTGCAACTGAAGAAATATTGTTGTTAACTACATGCATGTCAGATCCAGTGGAGACCCAGTTGAGAGATAGGTGCAAGGGCCTGGTTGAATATTAGTTGTGACTATAGTGGTGCATGTAATGCATCTACACACACATTGGAGATTCCAATGAGGATTGTACAGTGAAGGAAAGGAAATATTGAATTCATTCAAGATCTTCATCAATAGGGATTGCGCAGTGGAGGTAGGTTGTCAAGAGGCAGTAAATTGGTGCATGTGTGAACCAATTTTTGTATGACAGTGTGAGACACATGTATATTGTACTGAGAGATCTTGGAGTATATTTTTGTATGAGATTGTTTCATGATCCATGATATACATAATATATGATAATTGGGGATTTTAGCTTTAATATTTCCCGGTAAAAACTTTTGTGTTATGTGTAATTGATTTTTCTTCATGTGTTTGCAATTGGCGATTAAATTTCCACAAAAGAATTAAGTAGAAAGATTATGTATTTAACAGTGGTTATAATTGTTAGATCAGGAGAGTCCAGAAACACATAACATTATTTATAAAATTTCTACATGGTATCGGAGTAGTGTTAATCACTGAAGATTGCAATATTGAAGCAGTGTCGAGTTTTGTTGGTGGAACAATTTTAATTTCCTGCAAGAATTTCTTGGTGCGACAATTGAGTAAACATCGAAATTTATTTTAATGGTTTTTGGTTAGAGTATGTACTCAAGGGCAGCTCGAACTACATTTCATGGAAGGATAGGATAGAGGTGGTGCTTGAAGATAATGGCTTGAAGGAGTTCATTGATAGCGATGTTCCTAAGCCCACTTCGACAGATGTTGCATTACTTGACGCATGGCAAAAGAAAGTAGCGAAGACGAGAATAATTATGTTGTTAGGTGTGAGAGACCATATTGTCTCAAGCCTTCATGGGAAAGCCACTCCATTTGCAATGTGGAAGGCTTTGACGGATCTTTTCCAAAGCAGCAACGACCATAGGAAATTGGCGCTGAAGAATAAACTCGCGACAATATTCTTAAGTATTTCACAAAGTTTGTCCACTGTAGGGATGAGCTGGGGAGTGTGAGAATAATTGTTTCTGATGATGATTTGGTGAGCTTGGATCTCTTGGGACTTCCTAAGAGTTGGTATAGTTATCAAGACTTTGTCAACGGACGAGAAGAACTGCGGGATTGGGAACGACAGTAGTCGGATCTAATGTAGGAGGAGTTCAGGTGGAACACCAAGGAAGGCTCTTCATCAAAGCATGATGATGAAGAGGATTGTACTTTGGCTGCCAAAGCAAGGAAAGGGACGGGGAAGAAATTCCACTCAAAATCCGAGGCTAAAGGCAAGAAGCTGGATTTGTCCTAGGTGAAGTGTTTTCACTGTCACGAACATGGGAATCTCACCACTAACTACCCACAGTAAAAGAAGAATAAGAAGGATGCTGGAGCTACAGCTAATGAGGCCCTTGCCTCACAATTTTAACTTGGTTTCTCTTTGATCACATGCTTGGTTTCAAGTGCAATGGGATCGGTGTGGTATCTTGATAGTGGTGCTTCCTTCCAAATGAAGAGAGATAAGGAGCTTTTTAGTGACTTGGAGGAGAAATATCTCAAAATTCATATAGAGATGGGCGACGATGGACGATACAATGCAACCAGCATTGGTACCATTACCTTTGAGAGGGAGTTAGATAAAGCATTTATGTTGAAAGATGTTATGCATGTTCCAGGTCTAAAGAAGAACTTGGTCTCAGTTGCGATGTTGGAGTACAGAGGTTATGACGTTGTTTTCAGTGATGGAAAATATTTTTTGTGACATAAAAAAACGGGTCAAACCAAGAGGATAGGGATTCGAGTTAAGAATCTCTACAAGATGGAGGTAGATTGCTACGCTGCAATGGTAGGCAAAGAATAAGAAGTGGTGAGCTGAGATAAGGGCGAATTATGGCACAGGCAATTGGGTCATCTTCACGATCGCGCCTTGAAAATATTGCAGCAGATTTATACTGGACTTCCCAAGGGTACACTAGCGTAGATAGATCAGTGCAAGGGATGTACTATAGGTAAGTTTGTGAAGACCACCTTTCATGAAAAGGAGAACCGTGCTGCGGGGATCTTGGAGAGAGTTCACACAGACGTGTGTGGAACATTCTCGGTTGCTTCAATAGAAAAACATAGGTATTATGTTATTTTTTTTTATGAATATTCTTGTAGATGTTGGATCTTCTTCATGCAGAAGAAGGATCAAACATTCTCAAAGTTATGTGAGTTTAAAGCATTGGTGGAGAAAGATTCAGGGAAGCAAGTGAAGGCTCTACAGAGTGATAATGGTTGTGAATATATCTTGAACGAATTCAAAGACTTCTGTAGCAAAGAAGGAATTCAGAGAGAACTCATAGCGCCTCATAACCCACAACAAAATGGGGTCGCAGAGAGGAAGAACAGAATGATAATGGGTGTTGCACGAGCTATGTTGCATGATCAGGGCCTACCAATGCACTTGTGGGTAGAAGCATGCAACACTGTGGTTTATTTTCAAAACCATTGTCCTCATAGAGTACTTGGCATGAGTACACCTAAAGAAGATTTTACTGGTAAGAAACCAGATGTTTCTCACTTTAAGATTTTTGGCTCATATATTTATGTGCATGTGACCAAGAATTCCAGGAAGAATCTGGACTTGACTGCTAAAGTTAGGATATTTGAGGGGTACACAAAAACACCCCATAATTATCGTGCGTATTTTCCAAACAGTCAAATGACTATGGTGCGACGAGATATAAAATTCAATGAGGAGAAAGCCATGAAGTTATCGCTTGAGAGGGATCTAGAATTACATGCAGAGGAGGAATTGCTTGTTCCAAAAGATGAGTCTCTAGATGTGGATCAAACATAGGAGGAGGTTCATGGAGTGGAGGAGTCCACTCACGTAGAGCCAAACATCAGAACTGGCAGAAGACGTACCACAAAAGTTGAGAAGCTGAAGCTTGATGCGACACATAATATAGGAGTCCCTACTTCACAGCGTAGACAGATATAGTCTCCTGAATGATTCACTGGATACATGGCTCTCATGAGAAAATGTATTGTGATTGAGCCATCTTCCTTTCAGGAAGAAGTGAAGGAGCTTACATGGGTAGATGCAATGGTGGAGGAGTATGACTCCATTGTCAGAAATAGTGCTTGGGAAATTGTTCCAAGGCTGGTTTATAAATCAGTGGTAGGTTCAAGATGGATCTACAAGGTAAAGAAATATGGTGATGGGAGTGTTGAGCAGTATAAGGAAAGATTTGTGGCCTGGGGCTTCTCATAGAGAGAAGGGATTGATTATGAAGAAACATTTGCACCTGTCACACGGTATTCTTCCATAAGGACCATCCTTGCTCTCTCAGCGCAGATGGGTTGGCACAATCATAAAATGGATGTGAAGAGTGTGTTCTTTAATTATGTTAGTAAAAAATATTTTTCAATATCTTTAGATGACTATAGATTGGTTCTAGATTTCTGAAAATAAGATTCCTTGAATATTGTGACTTTCAGAAATCTCACTGCCTTCAGTATCCTTATAGAAACTTTTTCACTATTTTATAAATTTTACCATCTCAAAGTCACCCTCTTGCTCCTAAAAAGTCCTTATAGGCTTATACCTCTCATTTTAATCCTCCTTTCATGCCTAAAACCTCATTGCCCTATTTTCCCCTTGTCACTGAACTCCACCTTCCCTTTAGGTTTTTCCTATAGCTAACTCATTCCCATGTTTCCTAGGTCCCTCAAGCATTGATGGTATAAAAACTATCTCTGTAGGCTCTTTAGATAAATCAAGTACATTGGATTTTGAATCTTAAATGCAACACTTTGACCATACTTTGTTCTCACTTGAAGATATCCAAACCAAATTTCAATCAAGATAAGGTGAAAGGACCCTCTGACTAGGTCATTAGGGTTTACATTGTTTAAGGTTGTCCTTCGATGTTTCAGGCACTTCTTTTCCTTTTCTAGAATCTAGCTCAGATATAATAGAATTTCAAGACATGGTTATTCAAGAAGGACATAAAATATTTCCAAAGAAGATTACCTCATTAGTTCAAAGTCTGCAAATGAGAAAAATGGACAAAGTTTGGCACTTCTGCAGGAGTGTTGAAATTTGTGTCAGCAGAAGGTACTGATAAGGTAGGTTGTCTACTCCTGAATGAAAACAACTTACTACAAAGGAAAGGAAAATAGCTTGGCCCTGTGAAGAATTAGGTTTTATACACTTGATGGTATAGTTGAGTGCCAAAACAGTGACCACTTGTAGAAATGACATGGAGGAGGCACACAAGGCCAAACATGAAGAAATTTTGTCAGAAAAGATTGATGAAATATGGAAAAGGTGAGGTGAACTATACAGGAATGAATGAACTTGAAAGGGCTATAGAGAAATTAGAAGACAACACTAACGATTTCTGTAAAGCACTCTAGAAAACTAGGGTTTTGAATGTTGAGATTGCAACAAGATGATGAGCTTAGTGGAAAGAAGTCGCCTTCACTAAGTGGGCCCGCATGCTATTTTTTGCACAAGTCTATTTTTAGACATGTCCATCATATTCTATGAGTTGCAAGATGCCATTTGTGGATGGTTGGTCAAGTTGGAAAAATAGATGGACTTCTATTTTTAGACATATTGGGCGGAATCTGTTTTTAGATTGCTAGTCTAAAAATAGATATGTCGAATATTATTAGCTCTTAATAATATTTGGACTATAAACATTATCTTATTCTCTTGGGTACTTGATTGGAGTGCACGGATATGCAAGGAGATGACGAGAAGGTACATAGGCGAGGAGTTAGACCCAAAGCATGATAACCCGATTGGGAGGAAGGTTAACAGAGGTTGGTAGAGTTATTGAGGGTTGATGAGTTATTAATTTAGCAGTTAATATATTGAAACTAATTGTATCTGGTATATTTGATTGATACACTAGTGAGAAGTGGTCAATAGTCAATGTATCTTTTAATCAACTAAAATACACCCGATTAACTACAGTGCATGGACAGTTTCAGTGGAGACCAGTAAAGAGGTAGGTGAAAGAGCAGTGTGACTATCAGTTGTGACTATAATGTTGCATGATTTGCAAAAACCAGTGATTGGAGATGCAAATGAGGATTTCATGAGCAAGTCTGGACCAATTCGATTTCATTCAAAGCCATTCTTCAGTAGTGATTGCGCAGTAGAGGAAAGCTACCAGGTGGCAGAGATTGGAGCATGTGATTTGCTAGATCGAGCTTGATTAGTGTGTAACAATTGGAGATTGTATTGAGAGCTTTGTGAGGAACTTTGTATAATTATTGTTAAATGATCTCTATGCATATAATATATATATAGTTGCTGGTTTTCAGCTTAAATATTTCCCATAAAATAATGTGTTCATATGTGTGATTGTTTATGGTTTTAATGTGCGCCTGTGATTGTTTTATTTCCGCAGTTAATGATCAATGGTAGAAGAGATTCTGTAGTTGTGCATGAAGTTAAAATAGTGTGTGATCAAGAGAATCTCAGTGTATAACATATCAGTTATCAAATTTCTACATGGTATCAAAGTAATATTGATCATTGGATAAATTTCAAAACACTGAAGCAGTTGAGTTTTGAGCTGGTGGAATTCGAATTTGCAGCAATGTTTTCTTGGTGTCGAAGTTGAGATGTCTTTCAACAGATTGTGATTGGAGTATGCTGCCCTTGAGGGCAGCTCGGAGTATATTGCATGGAAAGGATGGGATGGAGCGGTCTACGGATGAAAATGGGTTGAAGAGTTAATAGATGCGAAGTTAAAAACTGCTTTGGTATTTCAAGGCACCTTGACATGGCAAAGAAAACAAAAAAAAGTGTGAAGGAGGTACGGTGGAAGGTGTGAAGGATCACACCAGGTGTCGATTTCATGGTATTGGCTTCTCCCTTCCACATTCTTGATGTGGAAAGGATTGTGGAATCTATTCCAGCTTAAGAGCGACCAGAGGAAGTTGGCGCTCAAGGATAAAATCAGAAACATAAAGATGGAGAAAGGCGACAGTATGCCCAAGTACCTCACGAAGTTCATCCAATGCAGGGATGAGCTGGGAAGTGTGGGGGTGACTATAGATGATGAGGACTTGGTGAGCTTGGCTCTCCTTGGGCTTCTGAAGATTTTGCATTCCTATTAGGACTCTGTCAATGGTCGGGAGAAATTGCTAGGATGGGAGTGACTTTGGTAGGATATTGTGCAAGAGGAGATAAGGTGAAGTACCAGGGAGGGATCTTCATCAAAGAACTCAGATGAATAAAATTGTGCTTTGGTTGCCAAAGCAAGGAAGGGGAAGAGCAAGAAGAATGCTTCTCAATCCGGTGCGAAAGGCAAGAAGCAAGACATGTCCAAGGTGAAGTGCTTTCACTGTCACCAACACAGACATTACACCACTAATTGTCCACAGAAGAAGAAAAATAA